>LR812525.1:30923264-31041737 GCA_903798195.1 Danio kyathit | reverse complement strand
TTAAAGAATTATTTGATACACTGTAACAAATGGCTGTAAAAATTACAGCATTTTTTTACAGCAGCTGACTGTTTTTCTAACAATACAGCATTTGGCTGTAAAATTTGTAAATTCTGCAGTCACGTGACAGTTTAACCGAAGAATACAGAATACTGCTGTAAATTTCAAATCTTGCAAGGCATTATGGGATATTCAACGGTCAAGACAAGAGGAAGAGCGATTCATGTCTGTGGTAAGTGTATTCTTTCTTTTTAATTGATTTTGTTTCCATCTTATATATATATATATATATATATATATATATATATATATATATATATATATATATATATATATATATATATATTAATAGATGCGTGTGTGTGTTATGTAAGGTGAACCCCCGACTTGCGTCTCTACATTAAGTATGTTTTAGTTAAAACATTTAATAAACTTTGTGCTGATTAGCACACTTGTCGAGATTTATTATGGTGTAAATCGACAAGCATCATCTTTACACATGTCTAAATGTAAACCCTTTCAATGTAAAGTCTTTGCTAAACCGCAGTCAACCTTAGTTAAACGGAGGATGTCAATCAAATTGATTCTGAATAACGTTAGTGCTTAGTACAGCTAAAATATTTGACATGCATTTCTGCCGGCGGGAAGCCTAACCGTGCGTCGAAATTCACTCGCGCCGCCGAACCACGCCGTGCATTCACAGAACCGCCGGAGAGCAGCATTCGGTTTTGTATCGACGGACTTGACATTACCCATATACGGTTCGCTACGGCCTGGATCTAGTGGTCCGATCTGGTGTTTCTTTCCGGTTTATTACCGAGGCTCACGGTGAGCAATTGTATCGCTAAAGAACGTAGCTGTTTGCTGTGAGGTATCATTTTGAGAATGTGGATTCCTGAATGTGCCACAAATGGATGTCGAACTCTTGGTGAGTTTTCATGCTTGTTCATATTTGGCGCGTCTTGATTGCCGTTCACTCCGAAGTTATGATAACTGAGATTACAGTGTGATATGGAAATCATGTTCGTGTGGACAAACTACAATCGTTTAGGATTATCATAAATAGCACAGCGAGAGTTGGGTTTTGGAAGGAGCGAGTGTATATCTTTGTTGCCAAGTGCGCTCGCACGCGTTACCAGAACTGATAATGCTCGAGGTTGACCAATAAACAAACGTTGTACAATTCTGCAGTACTGATTTGAACTGTCATGTTGAACGTTGCATTGTGCGTTCACTGCGTTGTGAGGATCTGACTACATTCCTTTCTCTTTTAAAGACACATTTGAAAGAGGGCAGAGTTTTTAAGGGTTGGCCTTCTGTATCCTTTGTTAAAGCTACAGTATGCCACACTAAAAATGTTAATGTTTTTTTTTATCTTTTATATAGGTGTACCACGCAGCTGACAAACACTGTACCCACGACAAATGTTTCTTGGTATGTGTACATTAATTTTCTAATATAACAACTTTAACTGTTATTTTTGTAAGATGGTTAAGCTGTTTTAATATGTTCCTGTTGGTTTCTGTCTCTAGGGATGTTTATTTTGTGTTCTATTTTGAAGTACGTATTTTGTAGCGTTCTGTTGGCTAACAGGATTTACATTTCAGTGTGAGTATGTGTTTAGTTATACTCTGTTTAATTATATATGTAATTAATTATTTTATATAATTTTGTTATACTGTTTAATTCCTTAGGGCAGCTCGGTGGCGCAATGGGTAGCGATGTCACCTCACAACAGTTTGCTGGTTTGAGCCTCGTTGGGTCAGATGGTGTTTCTGTGTGGAGTTTGCATGTTCTCCCTGTGTTGGTGTTGGTTTCCTCTGGGTGCTCCAGTTTCCCCCAAAGTCCAAACACATGCGCTATAGGTGAATTGGGTAAGCTAAATTGTCTGTAGTGTATGTGTGTGAATGACTTTGTATAGGTGTTTCCCAGTGATGGGTTGCAGCTGGAAGGGCATCTGCTGCGTAAAACATATGCTGGATAGGTTGGCGGTTCATTTCGCTGTGGCGACCCCTGATTAATAAAGGGACTGAGCAGAAAAGAAAATGAATAAATTTTTAATTACTTATTGTTTTTAATATGTCATTAACTTTGCTTTAAAATTATTTCATTGACTTAGTAAACTGGACATTAAATGTTCTGTTGAATTCATTCATTCATTTTCTTTTCGGCTTAGTCCGTGCATTAATCCGGGGTCACCACAGTGAAATGAACCGCCAACTTATCCAGCATTTGTTTTATGCAGCAGATGCCCTTCCAGCTGCAACCCAGTACTGGGAAAGTTCAGTTGAATTGTTCTGTTACAAAAATTACTATTGTCACATCTGGAATTGATTGTTTTAGGAGACTCTTTGTCGAATGGGCAGTGGATGCTTACAGTTGAAGGGGATGTTTTGTGTGAGGCCATTCAGCGCATCTTCAGGCCTGGCAGTTCTGTTTGCATCTTATTATACCAGAAGGATGCATGTACACTTGAGTTCATTCAGAGGTAATGGTTGAATTCTGTATCTGCATTTTACATTATGTACATGTGTTTCTTAAATTCTCTATAATTTGTTAATCATCTTTTAAGTACACACAGTGTTTGTCAACTTAAGATATGAAATTGAGCTTTTTTCTTTTAAGAGCAAATTATTTAAATGTTACCCTATTTAACACTGGCTAGATAATAGGTTAAAGGGGTAGTTAATTCATTTACCCTCTCCCATCTCCCGTAAGTGTTTCCAAACCTTTGAGTTTCTTTCTTCTGTTAAATGCAAAAAAAGATATTTTGAAGAAAGCTGAAAGCCTGCAACTATTGACTTGCACTGTGAGAAAAAAACAATAATACTTTGGATGTCAATGGTTACAGGCTTCCAACATTCCAACAAACTCTAAAAAGGTTTGAAATAAGTAAAGAGTAAGTTAATGATTGCAGAATTTTCATTTTTGGGTGAACTATCCCTTAAAATGGGTATTTTAGATAATAATATCTTTAACTTTTAACAAGTAAGGTTCTGATGACTGGGGTTGAGAAATCCTTGTGAGATACAATTAGAAAAATATGACTGCCTTAATCAAAAGCAAAAAGTGACGTTTTAAAATCTGACCTACACATTTTCTGTTTTATAATCCTTCAGGCACTTCATAGGTACCAATCCAAAAGAAACAAAGGCTTTTAAGGGAAAGGTGCCATCCAAAAAAACAGGACAGCTCAGAAGAAACAGCTGATGTGAACCTCATGGTGCTACTCTTCTCTCTAAATTGATGGACTTTCAGTGGAATTTGTGAAATGTAAGAATCACAACACACACAAACCAAGATCGTGTTTTCCTTTTCTTTTATAACTTAATTGTACTCATTCTGTCTCTCACTGTGTCTGTCATCTCTCCATCTATCTGTATTTGTCATCTCTCAGTTTGTCTGTATCTGTCATCTTTCCATCTGTCTGTGTCTGTCATCTCTCCATCTGTCTGTGTCTGTATCTGTCATCTCTCCATCTGTCTATGTCTGTCATCTGTCTGTGTTTGTCATCTTTCCATCTGTCTATGTCTGTCTATCTGTATCTGTCATCTCTCCATCTGTCTGTATCTCTCCATCTGTCTGTGTCTGTATCTGTCTATCTGTATCTGTCATCTCTCCATCTGTCTGTGTCTGTATCTGTCATCTGTCTGTCATCTCTCCATCTGTCTGTATCTGTCATCTGTTTGTCTGTCTGTATCTGTCATCTCTGAATCTGTCTGTCATCTGTCCGTCTGTCTGTCATCTCTCCATCTGTCTGTGTCTGTCATCTGTCTGTGTTTGTCATCTTTCCATCTGTCTATGTCTGTCTATCTGTATCTGTCATCTCTCCATCTGTCTGTATCTCTCCATCTGTCTGTGTCTGTATCTGTCATCTCTCCATCTGTCTGTGTCTGTATCTGTCATCTGTCTGTCATCTCTCCATCTGTCTGTATCTGTCATCTGTTTGTCTGTCTGTATCTGTCATCTCTGAATCTGTCTGTCATCTGTCCGTCTGTCTGTGTCTGTATCTGTCATCTCTCCATCTGTCTGTGTCTGTCATCTGTCCGTCTGTCTGTATCTGTATCTGTCATCTCTGAATCTGTCTGTCATCTGTCATCTCTTCATCTGTCTGTCATCTGTCCATCTGTCTGTATCTCTCCATCTGTCTTTGTCTGTCATCTGTCCATCTGTATCTGTCATCTCTCCATCTGTCTGTGTCTGTCATCTCTCCATCTGTCTGTATCTGTCATCTCTCCATCTGTCTGTGTCTGTCATCTGTCCATCTGTCTGTGTCTGTATCTGTCATCTCTGAATCTGTCTGTCATCTGTCCGTCTGTCTGTCATCTCTCCATCTGTCTGTGTCTGTCATCTGTTTGTCTGTCTGTGTCTGTATCTCATCTCTGAATCTGTCTGTCATCTGTCCATCTGTCTGTCATCTCTCCATCTGTCTGTGTCTGTATCTGTCATCTCTCCATCTGTCTGTATCTGTCATCTCTTCATCTGTCTGTGGTTTGTCCGTCTGTCTGTCTGTCTGTATCGGTCATCTCTCCACCTGTCTGTGTCTGTCATCTGTCCGTCTGTCTGTCTGTATCTGTCATCTCTCCATCTGTCTGTATCTCTCCATCTGTCTGTGTCCGTCATCTGTCTGTCTGTATCTGTATGTCATCTCTCCATCTGTCTGTGTCTGTATTTGTCATCTCTTAGTCTGTTTATCGTGTTGTACTTTATCTAATATGTTTTTCTCTTTGATCCTAGGAACTCTTATGGAGCATCCAGTGATCGAGCAGTACCTGGAGCGGATTTGTTGTACACCTCTATCTTGGGACCAAAAATGTTAAATGTATGTTTTAAATAAACGTTGACCTTCAAGCTAACGTGAGTTTTTTCTCTCTCTTTTTTTTTAGAAGTAATAGATGATTGAATTGTTTTAAGCAACACTTAGTACAGTTAAATTGTTAAGAGCTAAAGGAGTTAATAGTTTACAGTACAACACTTTAAATTTAACATTTTAAACTCTTACAATTTACAGACATTCCAGTATTTTACTGTACAAAAATACAGTAGTTGTAAAAAATACAGTAAATGACAAATTAACTTCCCTGTAAATTTTACAGTAAACAGCTGGCAGCAGGGTTGCCAGCCAGTTGCTGTATTTTTTACAGTAGCAGTGCTGTAATTTAATTTACAGCAAAATGCTGTAATTTAATTTACAGAAAAATGCTGTAATTTAATTTACAGGAAAATGCTGTAATTTAATTTACAGGAAAATGCTGTAATTTAATTTACAGCAAAATGCTGTAATTTAATTTACAGCACTGCTACTGTAAAAAATACAGCAACTGGCTGGCAACCCTGCTGCCAGCTGTTTACTGTAAAATTTACAGGGAATTTTTTACAGTGTACGCTTGAGCTCAACCACTCTCACTGGCAAAGCTGTGATAAAAACAAAACATTACTTTTTAAAAAGGGGAGGGGTTACTCTACATCCCACCCTCTCTTCATTTTTCATTTGAGATTCTGTCAAACATCGAATAAAAATGCACATTTCAAAGCACTTCACAGGAGCTTTTAGCCTAGAAGTTTAGTGTTCGTTTTAGGACTTGGACTATGGATCAACAGACAAATAGAAAATGAGAGAATTCTAACCAAGCCGATTCGTTAGTTTTTGCATTATTTTGGTGAAACTGTAAAGTTTTTAATTTCAAACTTTGCCTAGAAAATGCTCTAAATGGGATAGTTAATGCAGAATGGAAGGTTTATTCAGCATTTGCTCACCAATGACTGGTTCCAAACCTTTATGAGTTTTGCTGAATGTTAAAAACCGGTAGCCATTGACATGGAACTCTGTGTTCAAGAGGAGAAAGAAATTTGGAACAGAAAAACAGGTTAGGAACATGTTGAGGATGACAGGATTTGAGGATGCTTTTAAAAAGATAGTGTACCCAAAAATGAACATTTACTAAATATTTATTCACCCCATGGTTCCAAACCTTAATGAGTTTCTTTCTTCTGCTGAACACAAAAGAAGATATTTTGAAGAAAGCTGGAATTGAATAACCATTGATATCCATAATAGGAAAAACTAATACTATGGTAGTCAATGGGGCGACGCAGTGGCACAGTAGGTAGTGCTGTTGCCTCACAGCAAGAAGGTTGCTGGTTCGAGCCTTGGCTGGGTCAGTTGGCGTTTCTGTGTGGAGATTGCATGTTCTCCCTGCGTTCGCGTTGGTTTCCTCCGGGTGCTCCGGTTTCTCCCACAGTCCAAAGACATGTAGTATATGTGAATTGGGTAGGCTAAATTGTCCGTTGTGTATGAGTGTGAATGAGTGTGTGTGGATGTTTCCCAGTGATGGGTTGCGGCTGGAAGGGCATCCGCTGCGTAAAAACATTCTGGATAAGTTGGCGGTTCACTCCGCTGTGGCGACCCCAGAATAATAAAGGGACTAAGCCAAAAAGAAAATTAATGAATGAATGGTAGTCAATGGTTAAAGGTTTTCAAAAATGTGTTCAACAGAAGAAAGAAACTAAGATTAAGTAAATGATGATAGAATTTTCATTAGTGGGGGAACTATCCCTAATTATCCCTTTTATGTAACATATTGCCAATTTCATAATACTGCTTACTGGTGTCATGGATTTTTTTCAGCTCCTTGTTGACATTTTCCTTGAGGCAGGCAAGAGCTTTTTCCAGAGTTTCTTTGTTCTTTAGATCAGTGTCAATACTGATGTTTGTCCAGGTCTTGACTTGTGGAGGGCCACACACAGACGAGTAAACCTGGAGGAAAACCGGAGATGTGCTTCAGAATGAGAAGTTTTGCCCTGTGATGTGAGGTGAGAGAGACTGACCTGTAGGAGTTGCAGGTGATCTTCAGTGTGTGAGAGCTCCTCCAGCTCAGTGTTTCTCCTCTTGAGTTTTTCATCTCTTGCTTCAGCTCTGTAATCAGCTCTTCAGCCTGCTTCTCAGCTGCTTTTTGCTTTTGCTCCATCACCTCCAGCAGCTCACCCTGACATCTCTCAATGGAGCGTATCAGATCACTGAACAGCTCAACATGATGTGCTTTATTTCTCTCTGTGTTGCTCTGGTTATGTTAAAAGAAATATTAGAGTCAATATATCAAATTCTGTTAAATGAATTACTGAATTAATTATGAAAAGCATACCTTCGTTGACTTTACTACATTTTTGATCTCCTTAATCTTCTCACTTCTTTCCTGGATCATCACTTGGATTTCTGCTTGTGTCTTTTCCAGGTAAACCTGAAAACAAAGAGCTTTTTTTAAAAGCAAACAAAACATATCTGTAGGAGTGGGATGTTCACAAATGTGTATGTTTGGTTTGTATCACAGTTCTGTGGTCATGATTTTTGGTTTCCATTTTAAAAGAAATCCCCTATTGTAAAACTTAAAGGTCCCATGAAATGAAAATAAATTTTTTTAGATGTTTATATAAATATTGCTAGTTTTTAGGATATCGATAAGTTAGTGCGCACCAAAACAGTGACAAAATTCACATCTACGAGATATAAAATTGATATAAACATGTAAAGCTTGTAGTTTTTCACTTCCACCTAAATGGATCAACGATTTTATACACGTCAACTCATACTTTCATTTCTCATCAAATTTTGACCAATGAAATGTTCTCTACTATCTGACTTGCCCCACCCCCTTCAAGTAGGGTGCGGTTTCCCCGCGACCCCCCCCCCCCCCCCCCCCCCCCCACACACACACACACACACTTTATGAATATCGCGGTTGTTGGGCAGTTGTTTTTGCATTTCGGCGGGTTTTGAATAGTGTTTGGGCTGGAATCAGTCAGCTACATCTGGCAACACTGAGCAGAATTCTCCTACAAGAGTGATTATAGTGCCTCTCGATGGTGAGTGGCTATACTCATGGCAGGTATTATTTGGTCTTTGATCATTTATTTCACTAATTTGGCAACCGTCAAACGTCATCTGGTAAACTGTTTGAATTTCCGCTTAAAATAACCATTAGTGTTCCATTTGGGACGACACTACATTAATATACTATGATGTTGAGTGTGTAAGTGCATAGTGTATAGTGTGCCATTTGGGATGCAGCTTATGTAACACTATGTATCCGGTATGCACCGGACCGAATCAGGATATGAATTTCGGTGCCACTGGTGCTGTGACAAGGACGTAAGAAGCATCAAGGGGTACATCAAAAGCACACACAGGTATGCGTTGTGTCACAGTGTCTTTAAACATTTAATTCTAAACAACTTTGAGGGATATGGACACCGTCAGCGATATTAGGTGTTTGTTCTTGTTGCTTTGCGACGTATAGAAGGCAAAGCGTGCCGTATGGTGCATCCGGTGTGCGACTCCCATCAGATTTATCAACACGCATGATCGCATTCATCAAATTTGCTTAAACTAAGCATTTTAAAGTATGGCAATAGTTTACAAGCAAGAATTCTGACACAGCAACATGAAGCAGATGCTTTACAAAAGTTCTATGCAAGGGGCGAAACTCGTCAAACTTGATGAAATATTTGAGGGCACATGGAATCAACTCAACGACGAGATGAGTAGATTAATGATGGGTAAATTAATCCTGGAAGAATTTTGCCTCACCTTTCTGTGTCCACTCTCTTCCTCAATAGGAACAGCTTTATGGTTCTTATGTTCTGTTTCAGTGCAAAACAGACACAGATAGGTCTGATCATCTCTGCAGAACATCTCCAGGGGTTTTTCATGTTTGCTGCAGATATAGTCTTCCAGGTTCTTCACTGCATTGATCAGTTTGTGCTTCTTGAGCCTGGGTGCAGTTTTGTGAATCTCCAGGTGAGTCTCACAGAAAGATGTTACACACTGCAAACATGATTTTACTGCATTTTCAGAGCAAACGTCACAAAAAATTGGTTGAAAAGTTGTTTTTGTTTGCTGTCGAAGTTTTTTTGGCTGTTGATGCACCTTGAAACGATCAACAACCTTTTTGAACAATGTGTTTATCTTTAGTTCTGGTTTGTTTTCAAAGTCTTTCTTACAGATAGGACATAGAAAGAGCTGCCCACTCTTCCAGCATGCCTCGATACAGAAGTTACAGAAGTTGTGTCCACATGAAGTAGTGACTGGGTCTGTGAACACCTCCAAACATATGTGGCACTGGAACAGCTCATCTGAGAGAGATGAACTGAAGGAAGTCATGACTGGTAGAGGAGAGACCGTGAGTATGAGTGGTCAATCATCAGCATATTGCATAACAGGGAAGAAAAACAATGAAAATAGCATAGTGAATTAAATCTATACTTTGACAATATAGTTTATAGAAAAATGACATATTGATATCAGATGGAATCAGACAGAAAGACCTGCAATATTCAGTCAAATTGCATATTCCAATATTCCAAATATAGTTTTTAAGTTTTCAATTCATGTGGTTGTCTTGTTGAGTGTTGCTATTATGTGATTGTTGTATGGTTGTATTTATGTTACCAGTGTTAAAGACAAATTTCCTTTTAGTGCCAAGCACAATAGAGCGGACAATACATTTTAAAAGATGCAAATAGTTTAAAGGCCGTCATCTAGATTTTTATGCATATTTCTGGATAACAGCGGAAAGAGCTTATAATACTTTGTAAGACTAAAACTACTAAGGAAGCATTTGAAACTGAAAAGTTCAAATTTAGTTTTTGTATACTCACAATAACAACAAAACATTGTGCCTTTATAAATTAAGAAAACAAACAGGGTGCGCTCTGCCATCTGTGTATTTTGTTTTAATAAAATATATCTTTGTATTATTTATAGGATGAATGAGAAAATTCAAAAGTCCCAAATGAGAACTTTTTTTTTTAAAGTCTCAACTGTATGGTTTGTTTGTCAAAAACTAGCAGCTATAAATGTGTAGCACACAATATTAGCATTTTTATGGGTCAGATGGCCAGTCAGTCAAATTATTAAACAAGCTTTAGTTGCATGTTAAATGTCATTGGATTTTTTTTAACAACAGTAGTTTTCACTGTAAAATCTGTACATTTTTTTTATTTTTTTTTGCGTGATTTATTTAGAAGTTAAATGTCATACAACCAGTATTAATTTTATACAAAAAGTTGTGCCTAAAATAGTCTATATTTATATATAGTAGCAGTCCATGAAATCCTACCTGTCTTTTAGTGTTGTCTCTGAGCGTGGACACAGCAGGTAAGTAAAAATCTTCATGCAGGACCAACAACTTGACAGGTTTTATAGTTTAGTGGTAAAGGTTTCAGTTTCACTTCACTATAAATTCTTACATCATGCATATGACACACCTTGTCATGTCTGATTTAAATAACTATAATAAATACAGACAGCTCTTTGGACATCTCAGAACAGTGTGAATTAAAAGTTTATTTAAATTTAGTTTTATCTCACAAACCACAATTTGCTTACTGAAGTCATCATACTCACTAATAGTTAATTTGTAGTATGCTACATGCCAAATTTCACACCACAATGCCCTGCTTTTTTTATAGTAAGTGTACGGTGTAGTGAGGTTGACAGAAGGGGGCTCTCTAAATAAGAATCCACCCCTTTTCCACTCCAGAAACTGGAGTAATAATATTCCCCCTCTTCCGCCATTTTTTGTTGCTCATTAAATTTATGTTGGGAACATTATAAGACATTATGAAAGTTTAACTATGGCTTACTGAACTATCTACAAATAATATTTGCAATAAAATGTTATGTAAACGGTTACACTTACATGAAATACAATCTCATTTGTATATATATTAAGTGACACAAAATAACAGCATATTAGACACGTTGTGTGTGTTAATACAAATATTCATGTTAGTTTGCCATGCATTAACTAATGTTAACTTTTGATCACTAAACACAAAGATTATCACTAAGTGTAGAAAATTCAGAACGTATTGTTCTTTAACTAATTTTATTTTGTTTTAATTTAATTTTGTTTGAATTTGTTAACTATTTTAGGAGTTCCGCTTGTTATTATGCATAATGCTTCATATAAAGTCTATTCAAACATAAAGACTACTTAAAGGAAATAAAAAAATTATGCAAAGCTTAAACATAACTTTTAAACCATAACATGCCCCAACCTAGTTAAGTTTCGTTTTCTTGACAGGTGTGTGCACATTTCTTTCTATTTAAATGTTTGCATTGTTGAAACAATGTTGAAACAATTTACAAATGTAATGACATAGCTACAAAACAGGAAAAACTAGTGGGTTTCCATAATAATCAGAAATATGTTGCATATCTACCCCTAGCCACCTAAATAGGAAAACTGACTTGCTATGTTTTGTATATAGTTATTGAATAAATTACTTTTAACAGGACTGCTGGTCACAAGCTGATTACATAACTTGTAGAATGCTAGTATGTCAATATGTCATTTATATAATTTCAGTGCTACATACTTGAAGGTGGCTGTTATCCTTTGTGTGACATAAATGGGATGGAAGAACAATGTTGTATCTATTTTGAGAGGTATTTCTTATTTACTTCTCAACCAGTAATTTTTTTTTTATTTAACTACCACGACCATTGTGCATCTTGATTTTATTCCCTAGACTAAACTATTATTTAAAGTTCTTACCTGGTTTAGCTTGAAAAGTTGCATGTTAGTAAATACATTAATTAACATGAACAAAGGGGTCATTATTTTAAAGTTTTACCAAGTTGTTTTTGCAGTATTTATTTGCTGATAAGCAAAGGACCACATGAAAATAATCCTTTATTCATCAATAGTAAGTCCCTGTAAATGTCAGTAATTTGAAAAGGAACAAAAGTTGTTAGCGTCATACCACCCTGTAGCATTTGTTTCACCTAGAAACTGCAGGCAAATTTATGCTGAAGCACATTTTTTGTGGCTTTGCGAAGATATATCCCTGAGTCTGTGTTTATTAAAAGTAGACTTTTTCCTTGTAATTTTCAGTGTGAACCCACTGCTTGCACTCTTTATACTTCAAAAATTTAATACAATAGTCCATAATTATGCTTGTTTGCTTGTGTCCTTAGCTTCTAAGGCTGATTTCTATATTTTCCTAAAAACATTTTTAATATATTTGCCTCATTGCATTTTCATTAATATTACAATTCCACTTAAAATAAAACGAGACACCCTATGCTTTAATTAAATGCAGAGGTTTACAGATTTGGACAGAAGAATTTATTATAAGAATAGAAAATGGCTTTGAGTTTTTCATGAGAGTAAGGTTTAGTTATGAGTATTGTAGTAACAGTCGTTGAATTTAGATTCATTTTTGGATTTAAACTAATCTGGGCAGTCTGGCACACGTTTGGGCGATTTATGGCATATTTCTGGGGCCACCCAATAAGTGGATGAGTTTGCTCCATGTTTCCAGTATAGATTCCAGTTTACATTAGGCAAACAGCTTTTTGGTTAATCTTTTGCTGTATACTTCCGAGTGGCATGTGGGCTGAGTGGATGGATGGCTTAGTGTTTGTTTGAATTGGTAATTTACTCAAATTCAGTTGTTTAAATTGGAATCACACATTTTTCATTTTGTCAGGAAAACAGCAATGTTATGAGAGTGTATAGTTGTGTCCCAAATGATGCACAATACACTTAACTGTATAATGCTTGAACTTGGTTAGGTTATTTTGTCATTTGTCTTTGGAGTCTGAAATTCTCACTTTTTCACTATGTAATTAAAGCAGCGACAGTCGAGTGTATAAAATGTGTTTTTTTTTTGTTTAAATAAGTTAATAATATGGGTATATTCAAAGTGCTCTTTATTCTTTTTGAAATATTTGGCGTGAACACATTGCTTGCATTCTTTGTACTTAAAAATGGAATTGAATAGTGTATAAATATTTGATTTGGGTTTGGCCTTATGTGTTTGGCCATTAGTTTAGTTTAATTTAGAACTTTATTAATCCACTTTGTGCATTTCATTCTGACATGCTTGTGTGGTGTAACTGTGAAGCTGGAAAAAAAGTGTGGAGTGATGCAAGTGAAAAGAGATTTATTTCAAATAGGGTTGGGCGATGTTGACCAATTTGGCATCGTACGATGTCTAATGTGAAACATCGCAATGGACTATGGCATCGTCGCAGGCGGAGGTGAATTGATTATTTATTATGAATAATTAATTAATTCATATTGAATTAATTATTTGTAGCCTACCGTTTCAACTAGCTGGCCCGCATGGTCTTTGTTTTACCCACAACTAAATCATACATAAATAAAGATAAGTTAGCTGCACACAAATTACCACCTGTCAATCACTTTTTTCACGGTACTCTGGCATGAGTAGGCAAAGTGATCCGTGTCATCGAAGGTGCACAACCAACAGTATCTGAGGGTTTCTCTGAAATTACTAAGTACAAGCGTGAAAGCGAAAGATTGAAGCACTGTACTGATGCTGTGACACATTACCTGATAAATTCAAAAGACTGAAGACAACAACTATAGTGAGACGCCATTCAGCAATACATCCTTGACAAACTGTCCGACGTACACTGTTCTCTGGCGCTCAGACGAGCGCATGGCAGTGTGTATGTGGCTGTGGCTGTGTGTGTGGCTGTGTGTGTGGGTGTGGTCACGTGATGTGCGTTTTCAGTGGACGGAGGGCTGTTCAGAAATGCTAGATGAAACGCCAGTGTGAAAGTAGATCATTTTCGTTCTAAAATGCCATTTTAAACTAAGCTGTATTAGTGTAAATGGGGCCTGAGTGTGTATTTTTCACGAGCGGGTTTGCGACAGGGCGGGACAGAGGATCGGCGATGCCGGCTCAGCATCGTGATGTCTATCGGCCATCGGCGATGGACGATGGCATCGTCTATCGGCCCAACCCTAATTTCAAACAGTAAGCAGTTTAAACAGAGTCAAACAAAAATCCCTTTTAGTATGTAGGACACAGCAGGATAGCTACTGTTGGGGAAGTGTAGTACAGGTGATGTTCAGTGAAAGCAGGTGAACAACGATATTCCAAATCGTAACTAAATCGGCAGCATGGAAAGAAGAGACGCAAAGTCTTGACAAAACAGACAGATAACGTGAAAAAAGCAACAACAAACTGACAAAGCAACACTAAACCTTCTGCAATCAATCAATCAATCAATCAATCAATCAATCAATCAATCAATCAATCAATCAATCAATCAATTAATCACAACATATTAATAATCACAATATACAACACAATATATATATATATATATATAATTTAAAATATTAATGGAAACTCAATCAACTACATTTATTACGTAAGTGTATTGCTTCAAGTACAAAAGCAAATTTTGGCACATTGGCACTTGTCAAACCGTTTTGCTTGTATGGCTGATTTCTGCAACATTACTAAAAGAAGTTGTTTTGTTAACAATAATATATTTGCCTCATTGCATTTTCATTAATATTGAAATTCCCTTTATAATGAGATGCCCAATAGATTTGTTAAATGCAGAGGTATATGCAGTACATGTAGAAGTTCCCCAAACTAGTGAGTCACTGTGGCTATAACAGGTGCTGACCAAATGGATGCTGTCCCTTTAAGAGCAGCTCCAGTCTGTGATTGAAAGGGCAGTGTGTATATGAGTCAGGGCCTTTAGAGTCAGTGTGTGTGTGAGAGCTGCCGGGAAGTGGGACACCAACCACACCAGCTTCAGTCCCATCAGACTAATGTTCATTGCGCAGACCGTGGCACATCCTTTCACGTTTTCTTTCTCTATCTTCTTTCTGTCATACCTTTTCATCTTCTGGTCTTGGAGTGAAAAACCAGCCTGATTTTTTTTGGGACTTGTTTGGGATCCAGACACACCCCCGGTGGTCCAGCTCTGTACAGGACCACAGTGTGCGCTGTACTTTGCAGACAAGTGTTACTAGTGTGGATCCTGCTGTAACCACTGTCCACCAATGCTGCGTGTGTTTATTCTGTGCGCCCAGAATGTGCTGACGCATGATGAGGACATTAGCGATGCCTACTGCACCGTCACTTATGAAGGTAGGGGCCAGGCTAGAATGAATGACTGAAGGCTTTTTTTAATGTATTAGAATATGCTGTGGAGAGTTTGCTTCGAATCACATTTTCTATTCTGCACAATAACATTCATTCTCTCTTGCTCACTGTCTTGTTGTTAGTCTTCCTACTTTCCACATTCCGTTAAGCGGGCTATTATTGGAAAAGCAGTCCCAGTTTCTCTCTCTCTCTCTCTCTCTCTCTCTCTCTCTCTCTCTCTTGTGTATGCTTATGGGTGTCCTGTTGCACTAGGAATATGTGTGTGTGAATGAGTGCTGCAGATTCGCTGTGTGTTTCTAAGAGGTGCTATGTCATCACAGTCAGCTTCTATGCGGAGCTTCTGTTTGGTCTGCGATCAGTTTTAGGGGCCCATGATTCACGTGAGATGGATCAGAGGGGCATAGTTTTTGGTTTTCTTTCGTTTTTGAGAAATCGGCTACATATTAATTTCTACCTGATACATTTTAATAAAAAAAAACTAGTGCTGGGCAAAAAAGCATCAATAAACTAAAATGCCTGTGAATTAATAGCTACAGTTTAATGCAAAAGTTTGGGCACCCCTCTGTGGCTGCAGTTATGTGCTTAATGTTCTTTATAAGAGATGATCACAGTGAAATGCCATTCAGTTTCTAGAGAAATCTAGATAATGTCATGTTTTTCAGACAGAAATCCGCAGTGTAGCAGAATTGAGATGTGTGAAATTTAATTGAAAAAGGTGCTATGTCATCACACTTCTGTTTGCGTTGCGATCAGTTTTTAGGGGCCCATGATGAATCAGAGGAGCATCATTTTTTTCTTTCATTTTTGAGAAATTGCCCACATAATAATTTCTACCTGATACATTTTAATACAAAAAAACTAGTGCTGGGCAAAAATGAACTGCGATTAATCGCATCCAAAGTAAAGGTTTTGACATAATATATGTGTGTTTACTGTGTATATTTATTACGCATTTATAAATACAGACATGCATGCATACATTTGAGAAATGTTTATTTATATTCAGATATATAAAAAAAAAAAAAAAAAAAAATATATATATATATATATATATATGTATATATATATATATATAAATATGCGTATGCTACAAATTATATATGAATTTATAAATCTATGTAACAAAATTGTTTGGTTTTTATGTATGTGTATTTATCATATCATTATACATAATAAATATATATATATAATACACACACTTATATTTAGTCAAAACAAACATTTATTTTGGCTGTGATTAGTCATGATTAATCTTTTCAAATGTTTCTTTTACAAGAACATTATTATTATTATTATTGATATTATTATTTATTAGGGATGTACCGATATGGATTTTTTGGCCAATATAGATAATCGATAACTCTTAAGATTTAGAGGCCGATAGCCAATATGCTCAATCACTCATTCCTTCATTTTCTTTTCGGCTTAGTCCCTTTATTAATCTGGGGTTGCCACAGCGGCAACTTATCCAGCATATGTTTTATGCAACGGATGCCCTTCCAGCTGCAACCGGGAACTGCACTGCACTGGGAAACATCTATACACTCTTATTCACAGACAAGCACCACGGACAATTTAGCTTACCCAATTCACTTATAGAGCATTTCTTTGGACTTGTGGGAGAAACCGGAGCACCCGGAGGAAACCCACGTGAACACGGGGAGAACATGCAAACTCCACACAGAAATGCTGCCACTGCGCCACTGTGATATATTAGAGCCGATATACTATAGCCGATAAATATTAATATTTCAAAATTTTAGATTTTTAAACAGTGAACAACTGATTTTATTTTAAAAACGTAAAAGTTTGAACTGATCTTATGAACGGAATAGCCTACTCAAAAGCAAAAAAGCTATAATTTCAAAATTGAAATAGTCAATTCTAGTCAAGTCTAAGTGTGTGTGTGGTAATAGCCATAATGTGCGCTTGTTATAATCATTATAAATATGCTGATCAAACTGAATACAATCTTACATCAACAACACATGGCAAGTAACGTGTTGATAAGAACAAATAATCACATTAGATTACAAACAACCCAACGAGTTGTTTAGCATGTGTGCATCGCTGCTATTATGTTTACACAGGTAATATTTTTCCCGAGGCGATTTAAACCAAAATACACAATGACACTCTATCAAACATATCTACAATGATAAGGAGCATGGTAACTTACTGAGTTATTAACGCAGTCGCACAGCAATACCACACAAAGAAAGGACGAACTCAATCATTCATTCTTTTTTTTTTCAGCTTAGTCCCTTTATTAATCCAGGGTCGCCAACTTATCCAGCTCGTTTTTACGCAGCGGATGCCCTTCCAGCCGCAACCCATCTCTGGGAAACATCCATACACACATTCATTCACACTCATACACTACAGACAATTTAGCCTACCCAATTCACCTCTACCACATGTCTTTGGACTGTGGGGGAAACTGGAGCACCCGGAAGAAACCCACGCGAACGCAGGTAGAACATGCAAACTCCACACAGAAACGCCAACTGACCCAGCCGAGGCTCGAACCAGTGACCTTCTTGCTGTAAGGCAACAGCACTACCTACTGCGCCACTGCGTCGCCGAAAGGACGAACTTTGAAGGAATAAAAAAATGTGAGGAAAGCTCAGTTATAGTACACTGAACATGTTCGACCCACGCATGCGCGAGGCAGGGAGTTCTGTACAATTACGTAACCTATCGGCTTAAAGAAATCGGCCTAATTTTGATATTGGATCGATAACGTTAAAAATAGCATTTAACGGACGATAAAGATATGGCCACCGATATATCATGCATCCCTATTATTTACAGTAGCATGAAATAAATTATTATTTTAATTAATTAAGGATGCATTAGAGTAAATAAAACAGACAGTGAAAGCATTTGTAATATAATGCAAGGTTTTTATTTCAAGTTTGTCAAATGCTGTTCTTTTGAACATTTAATTCATTCTTATAAGAGTTACATAATTTCATAATCATAAGAGTCAGTTTTTAACACTAATATTAAGAAATCATATTAAGAAGCATATTAATTGTTGAATGCTATTCTATTTCTGGCTCAGTTTTTTTCACAGCTGTCTATGTTAATATATTCTTTTGTTGTAGAACGTTGAACAAAATATTTTCGAATGTTTATCTCTGCTCCAAGGGCATGCGTAGGAGCTCGCTCACCCTCGGGTTGATACCCTCTGTGTTTCTTGGAGAATGCAGTTTGTTTGCTCAATAGAGGGCTTGTCGTTGCTGTAGTCATGAGGCAATCATATACAAGCACTCAGATTCAGGCAGAGATGACTACAGGCATAGATGTCTAGAGTTAAAGTTATATTAGATCAGTACAGGAGAGCATAAATTTGCATTATTTTCATTCAGTGATGCATTTTATAATAAGAATTTATTTCAAAAGAAAAATTTTATGGGCTTAATTCGTCATGCTTTCTCTGTGTTATCCCCTTCAGCAAGTTATATCAGAGTATGCAGTTGTAATGGCTTTTGGTTAATGCATTTACCACTTCTCCAGACCATTAAATCGTGAATGTTCCCTCCATCTGCCAAATAAAGTGGTAGTCTAACCCGAACTCATGCTGCTAGTTAAGCCACTGTTGCTGTGGCTACTGGTTAAGAGGCTCAATATTTTGTGCCAATATGTTCTACTGTTTCAGCTTACTCAACCATCTATAATCATATATGTATGTTAAGCTGAGATATTTATTAGTAATTTATTATTAGTAAACAACTCATATCTTTTCTCTTCTTAAAGATCAGAATTTATTGCACACATGTAAACACAAAGTAACCAACCAATATATTGCTTGTAACCTCTGCCACATGAAATTTATAAATAAAACAGCTTTGCTATTGACAACCAATCGATATATATATATATATATATATATATATATATATATATATATATATATATATATATATATATATATATATATATATATATATATATATATATATATATATATATACAGTTGAAGTCAAAATTATTAACCCCCCTTTGAATTTTTTTCTTTTTTAAATATTTCCCAAAATTATGTTTAACAGAGCAAGAAAATTTTCACAGTATGTCTGATAATATTTTTTCTTCTGGAGAAAGTCTTATTTGTTTTATTTTGGCTAGAATAAAAGCAGTTTTTAATTTTTCATGAACCATTTTGAGGACAAAATTATTAGCCCCTTTAAGCAAATTTTTTTTCCGACCATCTACAGAACAAACCATCATTATACAATAACTTGCCTAGTTACCCTAACCTGGGGTGAGTTTCCCAAAACCATCGTTAGCCAAGTAAGGTCACAAGTTCCGTCGTTACAAACATAGTTCGTTGATTTGCTGTTTCCCAAATCCATCGTTCCAACGAGCATTCGCAAACTGCGTTGCAAACTTGAGCACTTGAAACGACACCTCTGGAGCTGTAGTTAGAAGCATAGTTCCTGGCTGTGTTCTATTCCCACTTATCCCCCCTATGCCCTATTCATTTAGAACATTCTAACATTCAAAGTTGGAATTATTAAAAATAAAAAAGCATTAAGGTCATCTCTCTTAGGTGTAATTTGCTTTCAAAGTATTTTTACAGTTCAGTTTTAGCGATCTTCATGTTTACAATTGTGCTCCCTTAGCAGTGCACTTTGAAAACATTGATATAATTTTGAACACAGCCTCATGGAGAAAGCTATATATTTAAAAGCCGAAATTATGTTACGTCCCCAAAGCTTGTGAAAATAAAAAACATAGCGTACGTTAATTCTTTTATTTTATAGTGGGTTATTTATAAAGTTTCTCTGCTGTATATGACATGGGTCTGTTGGTTAGAACTTTCTGCTGTGGTTTGCATGTGTCAAATTTAATTATTTTTTTATTTTATAAATAAACAATATCCTAAATATAATAATAATAATAATAATAATCATCATCATTAATATTATTATTAAAGTAAATATATTTATAATAAATTGCCTCATTATTTATTTATTGATATGATTTATATATGATATTAGAATAGTGTTAGCTTTTGTAAGTGATTTTATGTTTTAGAATAGAATATGTAATGTTCAACTTTTCAATTATATTAGTAAAGCAAACACAGGCCCTATATGTGCCATTTACATATATGGAAAACGAGTGCATGTTTTTACAAAAACTAATATTGGATTTTATTTTAACTGCGTGTTTGTGTAAAACAATATAATTTGCACAAAGAAATGATGGGGTTGTTCTCTAAAGAAGTTGCTCCACCCCGTTTAAAGCATCGGTATGGGCGTTTTATGCTATAACTAACGAGGTTCAAGCGATGGATCTGCGACAGAGAAACTAGGGGTTTTGGGAAACACTCGTCACTACATCGTTCTTTCCCCAAACGATGCATCGAACTATGATAGTTCAGCCGCGAGTTACGTCGTTATTTGGGAAACGCACCCCTGGCTAGTTAACCTAATTAACCTAGTAAAGTCTTTAAATGTCACTTTAAGCTGTATAGAAGTGTCTTGAAAAATATCTAGTGAAATATTATTTGCTGTGATCATGGCAAAGATAAAAGAAATCAGTTATTAGAAATGAGTTAATAAAACTATAATGTTAGAAATGTGTTGAAAAAATCTTCCCTCCGTTAACAGAAATCGGGGGAACAATAATTCAGGGGGGCAGGGGGGCTAATAATACTGACTTCAACTGTGTATGTGTATATATGTATATATATATATATATATATATATATATATATATATATATATATATATATATATATATATATATATATAATTTTTTTTTTTTTTTTTTTGCAATGAGGAGAAAACTTTAAGCATGTTTTAGTTGTTTCCTGTAGGTTGTGATTCATATATGTTATTTATTGACATTTTGTAATTGTGTTGGGTTATCTTGATCTCTGCCTTGACAACTTTTGAAGTTGAAAGGTATAAAAAGCAACTTTAATTGACACTTTTAGTAGTATTGTCTGGGTTGATCATGTAAATTATGCTACAAAGACAAACCAATATGCTTTTAAAATGTGAATAAAAGCCGCTTTGTTAAAAGGCAAAGGTAAACATTCAACATTTATTCATTCATTTTCCTACGTCGTAGTCCCTTATTTATCAGGGGTCGCCACAGCAGAATGAACCACCAACTATTTTGGCATATGTTTCGATCTGCCAAATCTGCATTTGACCAACAGGGTCAGAATTAAACTCTGTCTCATATAGCCTAGTGGACCGTGTATGTGCACATAGTTACTGTCCTGCAAACGGCTTTTGGGTTTGAATACTGACTTGTACAAATACTCCGAAATTATGATTTTATGAATTTGAGTAATGTTACAGTTTTATAATGAAGTCTAGATAGGATACAGCTGCGAATATGCCATCAATATAGCATCGTTTTTGTAACACTGCATAACAATAATTAATATTTTAACAGTACTATGCTGGTTGGGTTTAGGCTTGGGGTAGATGTTAATAAAAACAGAAAATGGGAAATTTAATGAATAATATAAATAATTATTGTTAACTTCCGTCAGCAACCGTATCTGAACTAGCAACAACCCTATTTTATAACCAAAACAAGACATATTTATTCACAAAGTGTTAATTCGGATGTCAGACCAATGTTAAAACAAAACACGTTACAAGAACAGAGCATTTCACCTAACATCTATAGCTGCATCACCCTGGATTCGAACCCATTATCTCTGCATGCTAGTCAGGAACTCCACTAAATCACTTGAAGCTTCAGCTCAACAACATGGATTTAAATATGTCAATTTGCTTTACTGTTTCTTTGCTGAAGCTGTTCCAGAGCAATACATAAAAATGATCACTAGAATGGGGTTTTGAATCATTTCGAAGCTTCAAAACAATTGCTTTGACTGTTTCAGTGTTTCATAAAGCCTCACTTTGCCCACCACTAGTCAAAAGGCAGGCAGCATACAACGTAAACAAACAAAACAAATCGAAGCGAGGGTCAAAAACAAGGCAAAGCAAGGCAAGGGAAATGCACTGCAATGTTCACAGTGACAGTAACAAGACTCAGCAAAGTGTGTGTGTTTGAGAGGTGTATAAATAGTCTGTGTAATTAGTCCTGAACAGCTTCAGCTGTGTCTGTTTGCAGTCATAGGGATCAGGTATATGAGTGGTGAATGACTGGATATGTAGTTCTTTTGCTGGCAGATTTGTAGTTCTCCAGCTATCTGCATGGGCTAAATCACTGGTGACTGTGACACATGCACTCTCGCAATCACACACACACATTCAATTTAGTTCATCCAATTCAACTGGCCAAGCCAGGCCTCGAACCAGCAACCTTCTAGCTGTGAGGCGACAGCGCTAACCACTAAGCCACCGTGCCACCTAAACTTTCAACATCAGAATGCAATTCACAAGTGTCAATAGACTAAAAATGCCTGTGAATTATTAGCTACAGGAAACTATTAATTAACAGATACTGTGTAACAGTTTATTAATCTTACAGCTCTATTTTATTTCACTTATAAATTCTACTTCTAGAAATCAAAATATAAACAAAAGCTACACTGTAAAAAATGCTGGGTTCCTCCATTCCTAAATTCATTCACGTTGTTCCAACACCAATTAATTGCTAACTTAAATGTTTTTACAAATTTTACTGGATTGAAGATAAAACAATTAAGTTGTCCCTAAAGACCTCAAGATTTGTGTTGATTCAGCTCATCTGACATAAGTAGTTCGAAATAGTTCAAAATAAAATATTTTGAGGGTTTCTTTAATATCAATTTATATCCATTCAGTCAATTATTTTCACCTCAAACATCCATGAAACCTCAAACATCCCTGACAGCATTTATAACAGCATGGTTGACCCTCGAAATGATGGTGATTAACAACAAAATACGTTTAAACAGGGATAATTGTAAGCACAGATATAAGATACCAATCATGTCTAAAGTGAACTTGAATCGATGGGGTAAAAATGGTCAAAAGATCAGCTCTGTGCATTAGGCTTTACAATATAAATCTTCAGAGTTGGTGCATTCAGACTTCAGTACTCATGGCAGTAGGTGGTGCTCCTCTCCTGCAAATGTCAACTAACAAGAATCAAACCTACACCGACACCAAAGAGACTCTATATAGTATACTGACATCTTATTATAACTCTATTACGAACTACTGTACTGTAAATGCAGAAAATTAGTGGATTTTAACATTGATGTAGGCTATTACAATTACGAGTGCCATTACATTTCCAAATACAGTATTCGCATCAAGATTTTCTTATTAAACACACCCTATTGAAAACACACACAAAACAACCTTTTAAATAAAATAAAAATCTGATAACAATTTACTTATTTGGTAGTAAAAGAGAACAAATATAGATGCGGAGAAGAACAAGCTGCAGGAAGTGTTTAAATTTCCTCTGGAGTTCTGGGCAGGGTCACTGGAGAGGAAAGCGTGGTCCATCAGCTCCTACATGACGGTCTGTGTATATTCATGCAAGAAGCTTGTAAGGAGAGATTGCGAAACATATTTAGCATATCAGACGCCTTATCAAGGACTAAGGCTGAAATTGATTTGTTATTTTTTTCTGGATTGAGCTGGGCTTAAACCACCCCTGATACGTTTCATTCTGGACGCCACACTCATCTTCAACTTTGGACCTAAAGATCACAAGACGCTATTTATCTTCTAAGCAGATTTTGCAAGGGTCCTGCTGGGATCTTTCCATCTTCTGCAGTCTGATGGTAGATTGTCCTGCTTCTTGTTGGAGAGTTCAGGCATCAAGACAGTATGTTGAGGTGTTTGCTACAGAGAGCGACCAACCTGAGAAATGTAGAGAAGGGGGAAAGGCATAGCGACCCGCTTGCTAGCATCACTTTCAGAGGTGAGAGATGACTAAAGGATGTGATTGAATGTCCACTTGAGATTATGAAAGTGAGAGTATGAGTATGTTATGGTGATTTAAGATGAGAAAGGTTTTTAGACTTGGCAGATGGATGCTAATTAAGAATGCTTGTGTTTTAATTCTAATTAAGAATCACACTTGTTTTAAACATTTGAAAGAAACAATTTCATGTCAAGTAGGAAGGACGTTTGCGATTGGTCAGTGTGACATTGATTGTTGTGGGGTTGAGAAAGCAGATTTCTGTCAATATGTAAGGAATGTTTTAGGATGGTTGATCAATACAGCCAGTAGAAAAATGACGCCATTATGTTACATGAAGATTTGAGCTTTGTTCATTATTTTATAAGCTCTTGTGTTAAATGAATGAATGTGACGAACACTAGTTTTAGACTAGCTCGCAAACTGAGTGGTAGTTCCTTTCATTGTTCCGTGTTTCCTGTTCCAGCGCAGGGATGTACAGGAACATGCGTTTGTGAGCGTGCGGGACTGACGTGTTTAATGTGTTTATGTGTGCCAAGTTTCCATGACAACAATCATTTTTTTAATCAAGGGAACATTTAATTGTATAAATTGTTGCAAAACAAGGAACTCTTATTATGTGGTTAATAAGTGGTACGTTGTTGAAACGGGCATTTGGTTTGGATATGACATGACGTATCTGATGTGCTTTTGCAGGATGCTTTCTGAAACAATGCAGTTCCTGCTATTTAGCAGATTACTCATGATCATAATTATAGCAAAATGCCTTGGTGAAAACAGATTTTCTCAGCTTAATTTGGATAATTTTTACAGATATGTGTCCAATGTTATTTTAGCATTATTTCTTTAATGTTATGGTCGTTATTTATAGTTTGAGTTGGGTTTTTTTTAGTTGAAAAAAGACATTTTTGTTTTGACATTTTGTGCATTTATACATTTTTTGACTGGTCAGCAGTAAGACATTGATTGTTGTGAGGTTGTGAAAACAGATTTCGCTTTCAATCTGTAAAAAATGTGTTTATGCTTTAGCAAAAACAGAATTTATAATATTACATTTATAATTTTTTTTTTTAAACTTGCGACAGGTGTTTTTGATTTTTCCATAGTATTATTCTATGTTGTAGTGTTCTACAATGTACAAGAACATGCAAACTCCACACAGAAAGGCCTCCTGGTTCAGTCAGGACTTAAACCAGCGACCTTCTTGCTGTGAGGCAACTGTGCTAACCACTTAGCCACCATGCTGCTCTAACATGATCTAATAGGTTTATAATTTTTTACATTTTTAAAGTTTATAACAATTTCTTAATTTGTTTTCCATCTATTCATTCATTCTCATTACTTTATTATATGTTCATAATTTTGTCAATAAATCCCCTATCTGTGCATGTTATGTTATAGCTTGTCATGTAGAAGTTGTAAACTTACTGAGGGACATCTCTTTTTCCACCTCCCCTTATCCTGTCAGAAAGAGATACTGAGTCACTCTTTCCACCCTCAGTGGGCAATTGTAGGAAAATTAGGTGTTCTAGATTTGATCCTTAGCGGAACAAAGAGTAGGTCTCTGCTTTAGGACTCGTCGTTCTGGCATTCAGAGTTCATCTTTTATATTATTTGATATTATTATTATTTTATATTATTTCATTTTAATTTGTTCAATTTTTTCTGTAGATATGCAGTTTTTGGCTTGTAGTTTCACTTTCATTTAGTTTGATTCCATTCTAATCAGAAGGATTTTGTGTGCTCTTCATTATTTATATGTGTACGTGTGTGTTTTCCGCTATGTGTGTGAATGTTAGGGAGAGGGGAAGAGACTAGAAGGCACAAAAGTAGCTGCAGTAAGTGTTTTTTTCCTCAGGCCCAGTATCAAATACCATCCCCATTTATAGACATCACAGAAGCAAATTATCCACCCGGTTCAACAGCCAGAGTCCTCAGTTTGAGCTCTGAGTAAGCAACAATATATGCAGACAGAGAAAGAGAGGAGAGTTTGACTGACTGTGTGCAGAAGGCAAGTGTTTTTAAATGAAGGTATTGGCATAGAAAAGTGGACTGTTAACATTGCTGACAACCAACAAGACAAAATGAATGTTGACAAATTGGCAAATATGAAACTCTTTTACATCTTTGCGTACTGTTTACACTCTGGTATTTACACAGCAGTGCAGTTATTCACATTTCCCCCATTTCAGCTGTATCGCTAAAAATTTCTTGCCAATTCAATAGACAATAGAGTGTCTTTTTTTATTTAAAGGAATATGTTGTAGACTATCATGAGCAGTGGCACTGAGTTCTAGAGATGGTGGCAGCAGCACCTGATTTTGTTGTTCTGTATATGCAATAATTATATTAACATTCTGTCTTGGAGAACAGCACACTTGACTGTAACATTAGGAGTCGGATGACAATGGAGGTGAGGGTCCAAACGTAGTTTATTAACAGCTTAGACAGGCAATGGTCAAACAGGAACAAACAGTATCATGAGGGTAATCCAATAGCGAAGTTGCGGTTACAGGCAAATGTCGGTGCAGGTGACAAATAGGCCTGTCACAATAATCAATATATCGACTTATCGCACAACACATGGACATCAATTCAATTATTTTTAGTGATGCAATATATATCGCCCATACATAAAAACAATTCTAGCAACATTTTAACTGATTGTGCAACATCTCTACCTCTACTGGAGTTGTCAGTATGGTTAAAAACACTATAGTGTTTACTATAAACTACGATAGTATATTTTCATGTGGATGTCTGACAACTGAAAATAGATCTGGTAGCAGATATATTACTTTTGACCTTGCGCTTTTTTGTTAACACTAATTATTATTCATTTAGGATATTCGTTTTCACATTCTGATTTCAATGCCTAATTATTGAATTGTTAAAATGACTATAATTAAATTAAATATTCTTAAGAATAAAATATTGTGTGTTTTTTGAAAGTGTACTTGCATTGTGATATTATATTGTCATTCTGGCATTATATAATGAGTGGCATAAAATGGTCTTAAAATGACAATAATATCGTTTATCGCAATATATTTTGGTGCAATATATCGTACAACCAAAAATAGGTATCGTGACAGGCCTAGTGACAAACAGGATAAATAAAAAAACAAGGCAAGGATCTAAAGGCACGGTAAGACTAGACAAAGAAAACGCTTCGCAATTTTACAGGTAAACATACAACAAGACTCAACAATGTGTGTGTGTATGTGTGTGTGTGAGTGAGAGATATAGTCGATGTAATCAGTCTATGATTCGTTTCCAGCTGTGTATGTGCAATCAGGGAGAGAACTGGAACTTGTGTGTGTGCGAGTTCCATGCCAGATTTGTAGTTTAGGGATCTGCAACTGCTAGATTGCTGGTGATTGAGACAGAAACATTGTGATTGTGTAGAAACATTGCAACTGCCTCATCTTTACTACATATGATAACCACAAGTATAGCATCTCACTAACCTGGTAAAAAAAATGTATTCTGTAGCCTAAAAACAAAGAATTAGTTAACTTTCACAACAAATTATATGACTTCACAAAGTAGTACTGTAATTATATTTGCTTATTCCCTGCTTTACCAGGGGTTGCTGCAGTGGAATGAACCACTAATTACTCTGGCATATGTATTACACAGTGGATTCCCATCCAGCCGCAACCCAGCACTGAGGGTTGTAGTCTCAAAAAAAAAAAAAAAAAAAAAAAAAAAAAGCACACACCCACACAATCTCCCAAACACACTATGGCCAATTTAGTTTATCCAATTCATCCATACATGTCTTTAGACTGTGGGGGAAACCGGAGCACCTGGAGAAAACCCATGCTGACACAGGGAAACAAGCAAACTTCATACAGAAAGGCCAGCTTAAAAGGTCAGCTGGGACTCGAACCAGTAATCTTCTTGCTGTAAGGCAACCACGCTAACCACTTAGCCACTGTTGTATTACTATATTGTATTACTACTGTTGTATTAATATGTTAATATCATAATAAAATGCAACATGAAAATACCATATTTTTGCCATAATGTCATGGTTGTGTTAATGTTACTACAGTAAAACCATTTTGGTTAATGTTAGCAATTTGTGGGTTAACCCTCCTTTTAACTGAATCAGTAAGTATGTTTACATGGACACCAATAACCCGATTTTAATATGATTGAGACAATACTCTGATTAAGAGTCTACCATCTAAATGGCATTTTTGATCACCTTAATAAGACTTAAGTCATAATCGAACTAAACAGAAATCGGATTAAGACGTGTGGAGTACGCTGATTTTAGTCGCATTATTAAAGTTCAGCACAGACATGTAAACGCCTTAATCAAACTATTACCGTTGTGTGGGATTTTCACCGCATTTTGTGACAGGATAATCTATACAAACACGGCTGTTTGACACCATTCTCTGCACCTACCAAGTCAGTGAAGGACCACAGACACCTGCCTCTGACCACTGCTCCTGCCCCTAAGGTTTTTTTTCCTAGACAGCATGTGGTATCAAATTCCATTAAAACAGCACTCTTCCACCAGTTCATACCCACATCCAGTACTTCGTTTGTCAAGGGGGGCATGCATGAAATATTCCTGAACGAAAGTGAAAGTGCCAAACTGCAGTTAAAGTCAACAAATTAAAAATTAAACACCCGAAATTACATGAAACTCTGGAAGAAATAGCATAGATAGCGTGGTGACACAATGACGTTAATCGAATTATGTGCTTTAACATGTAAAATGGGATCATGAAAGGAACATTCATAAAGCAACTCTTGTAAACACCTTAATTATATTATTGTCTTATTCAGATTAAGGCAAATAATTTGATTACTGATGTACATGTAAACATAGTCAGTGTTGCACAGTGTTTCTGCTGTTGAGAATGGTGTATCTGGCTTTTAAACTAGTTGAAATCACAGAGATAGTATTAGTACTGAAATAGCAAGCTTCTGACCTGATTCAACTGCCCTGTTTAGTGGTCACTTGATTATGACAGGTTAGTTTAATATAGGCACAGAATGTGCTGTGTTGTCTTTGACTTTTGGTCCAACTGATGGTCTGACGATTCAAATGAGTAGCACTATTTCATTCTGCTTATGGTGCGATTTAATTCATTCATTCATTCTCTTTTCGGCTTAGTCCCTTTATTAATCTGGGGTCGCCACAGCGGAATGAACCGCCAACTTATCCAGCACATGTTTTACGCAGGGGATGCCCTTCCAGCCGCAACCCATCTCTGGGAAATATGGTGCGATTTCTCATATGGAAAAGAATCGCAATGCTATCAATCTGGCAGTTTGGTAGTTGCACCCATGTCACCTCTAGAGCTTTTTATTCACACCTTTCTCTGCACCTACTGACCTACTGTGCCAAACATCAAAATGCATTTCTATTAGCTTCATTTCATTTTATTCAGTTCATTTATTCAGTAATTTACATAATACCTTTCTTAAAGTAATTTAGTTAAAAATAAACACCAGAAATAATACCAGAAGAAAAAGATTCGCTAACCATCTGTAACCAGGTGTAATACCAGATGTAAACAACACATTCTC
The DNA here is from genome assembly GCA_903798195.1 of Danio kyathit. NCBI lineage: Eukaryota > Metazoa > Chordata > Actinopteri > Cypriniformes > Danionidae > Danio > Danio kyathit. The sequence goes on along the minus strand of LR812525.1, from coordinate 31,012,379 downwards.
ACCCTCAGCTCATCACATATTTATTCTTCAGGAAATAATTGTATTTCGACGGAGCCTGAAACTCCAGGATGTCAGCCCTGTTATTTTTAACTCCCACAGTGCTTATCAAAGGTCCTTTCCTGGTTTTTTGTCAGATTGTATCCACCCATTCACCTGAATCCACTGTGCTTTTGAAATGCACACCAAAATAAAGCCCAGGACATTGAGGGTCACGCAGTCACAAACATTCCCACCAGTTTCCGTCATGTACTGGTTGAGGATGTCATGCCAGTTTTTTGTTGTCCTCTTCGGGGTTGTTCAGATGTTTTCAGGCTCCAAGTCTATTTCAGGCAATCAGAGAGGGCTTTCCCACAGTGCCACTGAGCGTGTATCTGCCAAAGACGTTTGTTTTTGCTATAATCATGCCTCTTGACATTAAAAATCAAAACAGGAAGGTAAACGTAGCTCTTTCCTATAACACTTAATAGCGTGACAGACCAGTAGCGATACAATGGACACTGCGTACTAGTTTTCATAGCCGGCTTGTGTGTACATGTGACTACCATTTGTAGCAAGAGGTCTCAGAACTCTGCGAGTCTGCTCATTAGATCAGTTATAAATTGTCCTTCACCAGTGGAGGCTCGATGTCAAGCCTAATTTGTGTCCCTGTGGAAATCTTTCATCTGTATTTGTCAGGTGGAAGTCAGTACCTATTGTCCATCTTCCTCTTACTGAAAACATTTTCATCATGGGTTTATTGGAGGTCAGCCATTACAGAATATTGCGTCAGATGGACTGTCCTCATATGCCCTGATTTGATTAGATGCACAAAGCCTTATTAACATTATTCAAAAAATGTAATAAAAAATAAAATCTGATTAAAAAAAAAATTGAGCAAATTTATTTATAAGGACTAAAAGGAGACGTACAATTATGGTGTTAGCTTCAAATAAAATTTACAGCAGATATTGAATACACATAGAGAGCATATTAAAAGTGTCTTTTGAGGAATAAAATATGTACAGCATTTATTGCGATTATGCATGCATTTCTGACAAGTGTGTTTTTTTGGCTGTGGTCTGATCCTTAAATAAGTATTTTACTGTAATTTGTCATCAACTTATTGTTAATGTAAACATGACTGAGACGATGTAGATAAACTATTGTTTTGTTCAATGACATTTTTGTCTTCTGTTATAAATGATAAAATGTTGAGTACTATAGTTCAGAGGTTCCCAAACTTTTCAGCCCACGACCCCTAAAATGACAATTCCAGTGACTCGCGACCCCCACTTTCTTCGAAGGTGGTTCTAAACATACAAACATTGCACACACACCAATAGGAACTATATAAACATGAGCATATTGACAACACAAAAAAGTGCAACAGTCTACCAATCATATAATTTTTCAAGTCATTATTCATTCTTTTATTTTATATTAACTGGCTTTTTTTGTATGTTGTTTATTTATGTAACTATTAAATACTATTTTATTTTCTGTAGGTTATGGATAAAATATGGTAATTCTAATAATTTAATAACATATATAAGATTTTTGGAAATCACCAAGAAACCTCCTCATTGTCTCCCGACCCCCACTTTGGGAATCACTGCTATAGTCTGTATTGTTTTGTAGGGAAAAAGCATATTCAAATATACAAAAAAGCTTCATTACACTTTTATGGTTTTAATACCAGAAAAAGAGTTAGCTTAAATAAAACTGGCATCTAAATTAGATCTACTTCTGGTGTCAGACATACAGATGTTACTACTTCAATTTGGTCCCTTTGCCGGCATTCATACCGCTGCGGCGGCGGTATTTCGTGCGCCAGAAGCTTTTGACCGCTGGGTGGCGCTTTAACCACAGATTTTCAGCTTTGCCTTTTCCCAATACTAGATAAACGGTTCTGTATGTGTACCTTATGTGATGTGATGCGTTCAATTAAAATATAATTTTGTTTTAGTTTTCTTAGTAATAAACATGCTTTTACACTACACTGTCTGTTTTAGAAAAGATACATGGTGAATGTATAGCCCTAGGCTGTAAAAAGCAAATATAAGAATTATAAGAAATATAAGAATTCTTTAGCCTTTATAGTGCCCTATTAAATTGCGTTGGGGTGAAAACAATGTTTCGATTTCTTTGACCATAATGGCGATGTTATTACCTCAAATCTTAAACATGTGCACATATAAAAACCTCGGCACAGCACACACTACAAAATAATATTAGGATTATTGTGCCGGTGGACCACTTCACCTTGTTATATAACTTATCAGTAGGCTAATTATTATTTATAACAGGCTTACAAATATTTGACCAATTTCCATTACATGTAAAACACTCTCATGTACAATTGAACATTGTTTTCTATATGTCATACAAGTCAATTGAGATAGACAAAAATGACAACTTTTTCTTCTCTTGATCTCGTAGGAACAAAAAAGAAGACTAAAGTCATCAAAAATAATGTCAATCCTGTCTGGAATGAGGTCAGTCGAAATGCTTCTTACACTGAACTCACAGATGTTAATTAACCACTTAACATAATTGGTGTTACAAATGTTTTTTACCAAGTCATTATTTTCTATGTTCTTTCTCCCAGGGCTTTGAGTGGGACCTGAAGGGTGTTCCTTTAGATTCGGGAGCAGAGCTTCATGTTGTCGTTAAGGACCATGAGAAAATGGGCAGGAATAGGTAAGGTCTCTCTTTCCTTTTATCCCATTTTCTCTCTTTTTGTCTTACAGTTAATAAGAAGTGTAAGAATGTGGATCTCAAAAATCTTGGCAACATCTCTGCCTACTTGAAACAGTTGCTCAACAATTCAGTTGGGAAAGCTGTTGAATTTATGGAATGTGCTATTGTTTAAATGACTAGTTGCGTTAGTGGAGAATGTGGTAAACAACCTTACCTTATCTGACCAGAACTGCTTCCTCAATGGGTTTTAGTGTGTCTAATCTCTAATAAATTAGACTTATATGGAAACCAAATTAACTTTCATGTCATTGTGGTAGCGAATGTCACCTTGACTTGAGTTTTGAAATTCATAAAATTCATAGAACCATTAAGGCTGTATTCAATTGATAAAAACACAGTACTAATGGTAAACTTTTGTAATAGAAGCATTTAAATGTTTTCTATTTTATTAGGTTTTAATATGTAATGTCTTGTAATGACAAGGTTGAATATTTAGCAGCCATTACTCCATTATTGAATGTCTTATGATGCCTCAAAAATTCCATAATTTTTGTTTATCTTTGTGAAAAATTTGGTACTATTATAGGATTATTACTTAACAGAAGAACAGTATTTATTTAGAATACAAATATTTTGTAATGCATATTCAGACAAACGTTTTAAATGGTAGCATATATCTATAGCATACACTGGTTCACTGTATAATATTGCCTTTAAAACTTGGTAACAATGTCCTAATATGTCTAAATGTAGTGTAAATGTAATAGAATACATTACATACTCAGTTTACATACATTACAATACCAATTTGAAATCCAGGCTATTGGTAAGTAGCTACAGTAGCCAACAATTAAGTAAAAACACAAATGCATAAGATGAAAAGGGGTTAATAGCTTGAAAGCCCTCAATATTAGGAGAAGTATTGCTCCTTTAAGAAATAAAGATATTTGAGAGGAGGGAAAAAAGTCAATTGGATGGAGGGCAATGCCCACAGGAAGTGAGTCAGCGCGGTTTGTCATTTCTTCTCTTTCCTTTTTAAACCTTATCTGAGCCACTGAAAGGAACATAAGAATAGCAGTTTTTAGAAAAGCCGGCTAGACAGTGAAAAAAATTGTCCCACAGGGTCAAAGCCTAGTAATCTGTCACAACTGTTTAGTTTTATTTCTGGCCACCGGATTGTAGATCCACATCTTTAAATAGCATGCCAGTTGTTAAAATGTGCCTTTGTGTATGTTTGCAGGTTTCTGGGGGAGTGTCGAGTAGCTCTTCGAGATGTGCTCAACTCTCCAAACCTGGCTGCTACTTTTACCGTGTCCCTGGTCGACACCAAGAGGAACAGCACAGGGGTGCGTTTCCCTGTTTTGTCTTTCTTTCTCACTGATTTCACATCAAACACATGAACAGAGTGTCTGTCCTCAATTTCTTTAAGTCTTAAAAGTCTTAAATTTCATAGTATAAAAATAAGGCCTTTATTAGTCCTAAAATGTTTTAAATCTGCAATCAAATGGACACTGTAAAGAATATTTTGTTTCCAATTTGAAATCTGCTTAAAATATTTTAATCTATTTGTCACCCAGTAGAAAATAGGTGGAATCTATTAAAATACGTTCACTGGGATTTCACTTAATCAAGCAGAGTTTGCGGGGATTACGCTCTGTAATAGCTTATGACTGCTGCATCAACCCATACATTAGCAGATATGCACCAATTGATTAGCCTGGGACTGGAATTGGATGATTTTTGGCATGACTTACGGCAGCAGCACAGTATTTACAGTTTTTCTCAGTCGCTTTGGTACATTTCTCAGATCAGAATTGAAATTCTCAAAACTACTAGTTCAATCTTCAGGTCATTGTGTCGCTTCTGCACATCAAAAAAGCAGCTTCTCATTCCTTTGAACAAGTTGCAAATGGTTTTGTGCATCCATGCAAATGATTATGTGCAATTCTCTGATGTTTCCTACATTATCAATTGCTTATGTCATGTTGATCAAAATTGACTATTTTTGTCTCAGTTGAAAAGTCTCACCCCCCACAACATTCAATTGTTTGTTCATTGCAAAAGTCTTTGCATAAAAAATGGCTGAACAAGTTGTCATAATACTTTGTCAACGCATTTTTCTATACATTTCCTCTAGACTTTTTTCTAAATCTGTCTAGAATTGGTCAATTTCTCCCAGGTAAATCTTGACTTTTTCTAATGAAAGTGCATCTCAAAGCAGATTGTCCTATGTTCACATTTCTTCTTTTGTTTTGATTTTCTTTGTGCTTTGCAGTGCTGTCTTTTCCTTTCTGTATCACAATGCTATGATCTGTCAACAACTTACAGTACAAACTGCAAAAAAAAACAAAAAAACACCATAGTTTACATCAGAACATCCCTCCAGAGTACACTTTTGTATTGACAACATAACTAAGTAATTTAAATGTCTTATCCACACACAATGACACAAGGACTTCTCATTCTGAGGACACTGACACATTCATTGACACAGAAATGTAGCTTTGAAAGATGAACTAAGGATTTTGAGAAAAGAGACTGGCTTTTGTACATTTTGTTTTGAGAAATGCACTTACTGTTCTGCAAATTTCAATTCTGATCTGAGAAATGTGAAAATGTGAAAAGAGACTGAGAAAAACTGTATTAAAGAGTGTTAAGGACGGTAATTATTTGTGTTGTTTGCTCTTTTTTTTTTTTTTTTTTTTTTTGCAAATTTGGTACTTTAAAATTAGTCTCAAACTTCATTCTTTGTGGTATTAAAAATGTCCTAAAACATTTTACAGTTTTTCTCAGTCGCTTTGGTGCATTTCTCACAACACTATTTACATTTGCACAACAGTTAATGCATTTGTCAAAACAATTAGTACAAACTGCAAAACCTAGTGGATAACCTGCAAAAGCGCGTCACTTGCTCAAAATGGAGAGCTCATTCCTCAAAAGCAAGTATTCATGTCAATGAAAGTGTCAGTGTCATCAAAATGAAAAGTCCTGACACCATTGTTTATGAACAAGATAGTCAAATGGCTTTGTCATGTTTTCATTATGACAGTTTACTCTGTTCATTTTTTTCTAATGCGAAAAAGTCAGATTTTGGTGACACTTCCTGAAAATGCTCAAGGCAGCACTATATACTATTTGCACAGCCCTTTGAAGACTACAGTAAAGTTAGACATCACTGCATTTAGTGAGGTATCTGAGTACAAGACACTGAATATGTATGTTTCACATTTTTACTGCATTTGCTCTTTACAATTCTAATTTATTCACAGCATTGTGCAAAAGAATAAACGCACCCTTATTTACAACAAACAAACTTCTTTTGGGTAGAGCTGTGCACAACTGTAGACAATACTGCAGTACATATTGAAACTGAACCTACAACATACACAGGTCTGTAAATCATTCATCAAATTGTTCAATTTAGGAGACATTTTCAGAAAAAAAAGATTTAACATTTTTAAAATAAAACTTGCTTGACAGATTTTGACAACTAGTTCAACATTTTTGTATGTAATGACTCAAGTAATGAAATGAGGACTATTAGTTTTATATGGAATGACTATTCAGCATCCACAAGTTTAGTTCATTTTGACTGACATGACATAAGCAAATGATAATGTTACAAACAGCAGAGAGTTGTATAAAAGCAATTGATGCATGTCCAAAAGCATTTGCAATTTGTTGAAAGGAATGAGAAACTGCTACTATGATGCGCACAAATGACTAATTGAAATGCATTAACTGTTGTGCAAATGTAAATAGTGTTGTGAGAAATGCACCAAAGTGACTGAGAAAAACTGTAAATATAACTCTTAGAAACCTGCAGATACCCTGATGAAACCTGGACCTTCATTTTTGGTCGAGTCAGGTCACTTTCACATTTTCATAGATCTTTATACAATGCAGATTGTTTCAAAACACTGACCACAATTAAGCAAGCTGAAAGCAGCACAAGCAGGGTACCCAAACACGATCAGTTATTTGAAAAAGATATTAGACCTTACATATAATGAGGTGGTGCACATATCACTATGAATAGCAGAAAGTTCAGCATGCACTTATGGTGGAATAAGTGTAATCTCCTAAATAAAGGAGCCATTTACAAATAGAATGCAACATTCAGGTTCTGATAGGAGAAATTCGCAGTTGTTCTACGTAGTTTACTCTGGGGATGTTTTTCCTCAACGCATATATTTTGCTTGAGTTACTTGAACTTGTGATTACTCACCTTGCATTGACTTTTTGCATTGTAATTTACTCACACAAATACTGAATTCTGTGAATAGATTACATACAAGGTCAATGCAAACACAAGAATAGAGGCAAATTATTGCTACATGACAAGTTTAAATTGAACTCAAGTGAAAAATTCATGTTGTGGGGAAAAACATCTCTGTAATAAACTAGATTGAGTAACACGGTGCTCCGTGTTTGGTGTGAACTCATTATTAGAGGACACAACCATCTGAACTAGAGCTGTGGCAAAATATTTAAAAAAATAGATTTTAGATAGATTCTGAGATTTTCAAAATGCATCACTGTTCTCTCTGGAATAGATTCTGAGTTTATTTTTTAAACAGCAGATGGCCCTCAAGGTTAGTTTTTAACCATACTCTCAAATGCTCATGAGGAAGAGTGTTTGTGCATTAGGCTCAGTCATATAATTTGGCTTTTATATCAGGAGATTAAACAGCTCACTGTGCCTTGTAATTCACTTAAACCTTTGGTGGTATTTGTAAGGAATTGGTTGCAAGCAGAACAAGGTTGTGCGTAAAGCATACAGTGCCATGTGCTGTTAAAAATAAGCTCTGAATCTATTCAAAAGGGAATCGTGATGCATTTTGACAATCTGAAGGTCAATTTCTTGAACAATTTTTTGCAATAGCTTTAAAGATTTTGAACTGTCTTTAGTTGTGGAAATCGTAGTACATTGACTCTGGTCTGTTGAAATATTACAATATAATGAACATTTGCATCACCACCACTGGAGTGTATTATTCTTCTAATAATTCATAGGCCCATTGTCAATTATTCCTTACTTATTCGTTTTAAAGCATCATATTTAATAACAAAATTTACGTAGGAAACTCATACATCCAAAAGGTCAAAATGCTTCCTTCAAATGATGCATTCAAAAGCTTCTAGAAGCAAAACTACTAAAAGTAGCTAATGCAATCTATTGGTGAAGTCATTTTGTCACTGTAGCTGTTTTTAGTTACCTGGGCTCACATGTCCATTGGCTTCTTCGACAAAAAATATAAGCATTTTAACCCTATTTGAGCATAAATAACAACATTGATGGGGGAGCACATGTCAATTTTGCAAGGTTAGAATACATGATCTAAACTTGAGTATATGACTTGTTCTTGGATGCCTGAAACAGCTGCCCTGGTCCATTACAAACACTGAGGGAACAGACTTCCTTTAAAAGACCCCATCTTCATGTACTCCACAATTTATTTTTCCCCTGTTTCTTTGGAAAAGAATCTTAAATTCACATCACCCCTGTCCCATATGTAATATAAGAAAGGCATTTTGAAGAAATACTACAAGGCTATTTCTTACACTGCACAGTGCCACTTCCTGGAATTGTGTGTGGTTTTGTTAGTTGACGTTGGATGATGGAGAGCGAAAAGAAGAGAGGGAAAGGTGGAGCTGGTTTTCTTAGCTCTTCTGCATCCGTGTGCTCTTAAAATAGTGCGGAAATAATTTTAGGAAAGTACATTATAAGGTATCACCCTGACGCCGGTCTAATCTCACAAAACAACTTCATCATGCAACTTTTATTTTTCCACCTTCCCAAAACATATAAATCTTCATTTTGCACTTTGATAAGCATTTCAGAATAAATCAAGTGATTTTGAATATAATGAACGTTGTATGAAAATAATGAACAAAGAACAATGAAAGCTGCTTTATTTAGGGTTTATTAGTTAAAAAGTATTTTAAAAGCACTAATATTGTGGAGAATTGCAATTCAAAATAATAAAATAGTTAATAATAAAAAATGTGATAATCATTAATGTGTCAGCATTAGTTTAGGAAATATTTTAAATATGCTGATTTGGTGCATTTCTTATTGTTATCAATACTGAAATCCATTTTTTTTTTTATTAAAAAAATATTTTATATACCTTTTTCTTTTAAAATGTATAATTTTATCAATTTAATGTGCCTTTGCTGAACAGAAATATTGATTTCCTTTTAAAAAAATAAAAACATTCAATATTTAAATGAAAAATAAATGTTTTAAGGAAGTTAAATCTGGCAACAGACAGATAAAAAAAAAACAAAAAGTACTTCATCCATATCAGAATTGCAACAGAGAAAAGATCAAGCAGGAATTTATTGCAGATTTTACATTGTTGTTGCATCATTGCAGATCTTGTGCTCTGATAAATGTTCAAAAAAATCTTTATCTGTATTCTCTCTGCCAGGCCACAATAACCCTGCAGGTCTCCTACATCCCTCCTCCAGGGATGACGCCCATTTTTCAGCCTCCTCCACAGCCAGAGGCCCAGCACACCCCGGTTGAGTTGGACACAGTCACAGGTCAGCTGCACTATTACTTCAAACATGCAGTACTGTAGTTTTCATGCATACATGCGTCAACTGTGTAGATTTAAAGGGGTCATGAATGGCATTTTTTGTTTTATTTTGTACTGATCCCTGTGGTACGCTTCTATTGTGACCAAGATTTTGACATAAAAAAGTGCACATATATTAATTCAGTCATTTTCTTTTCGGCTTAGTCCCTTTATTAATCTGGGGTCACCACAGTGGAATGAACCGCCAACTTATCCAGCATATGTTTTACGCAGTGGATGCCCTTCCAGCTGCAACCCATCACTGGGAAACATCCATACACATTCATTCACACACAGACACTACAGACAATTTAGCTTACCCAATTCACCTATTGCGCATGTCTTTGAACTTGTGCGGGAACCCAGAGCACCTGGAGGAAACCTACGCCAACATGGGGAGAACATGCAAACTCCACACAGAAATGCCAACTTACCCATCCGAGGCTTGAACAAGCGGCCTTCTTGCTGTGAGGCAAACGTGCATATATATATATATATATATATATATATATATATATATATATATATATATATATATATATATATATATATATATATATATATATATATATATATATATATATATATATATATATATATATATATATATATATATATATATAATTTTATATAAAATGTTGTATATATAATTTATAGGGGATATTAGTATGTAGATAAGCATGGCAGATCTTAAACTCAAAAGTAAATGCCCACTGTTATGATTGGCTAACATTTTTGCATATTGAAACATTTTAAATAAGTATAAAGTTATTGTGACTGCTTTATATCATGACATATGTACACATATATACATTGTAATAGGGTTTCATATTGCTTGTTATAGAATTGACTCTCTTAGTAAAGGTATCACACAATTATGACTGTCTGCTCCAGCAGTTTAAAGGGATGATTTCACGAAGTCAAAAAAAAAACACTCTACATCCTTCATAGACGGCCAGTGCTATGATTAAAGACATATAAACACTCAGTACATATCAACCAATCTGTAATAAAAACAGTTAGTCAATGTGTGCTAGTGTGACATTAATATCACATCCAGTATAGTGTCTTTCTAAAAATCCTGCCATTGATCATCTGTGGAGGTGGTGTTTACCCACAGTATTACATAATAAACGTACACATTCCACAGCCTGTCATTGTCACAGATTGGCATCAGTTTTATCTATTTTAGGCTAAGGAGAAAGTTTTGAGTTCTAAAACTTACAGGATGTTTTTATAACACAATGACCTCCTTGTATGACAAATTTGGATTTCTCAGTTCATGACCTCTTTTAGAACTAAGAGGCCATTGAATCATAATGTGTTTTTCAATTCCAGTGCATTATTTTTACCCTGTTTTTCACATGAGCGCAAGTTTTTTAAGGCTTCATGTCAAGAAAAAGTTAAAAGAATTCAAACTTTACAAGCATCACTGCTCATCAATGTCAGTTCCAAAGCAGTGGACCAATCAGAAGAGCTCAGAGGTGAGGCAAATGTAATGTGGAGGCGCTTTTTAAAAAAAAAAAACATTCCTAAGCATTGCATCTCTCGTTTTTAGAAACAAAGACAAATTCTGCGTGAATGGCCCCTGAGTGCTACATTGGTATGAAATAGGGCTGCATGATTAATCGAAAAAAATCACAATCTCGATTCGACGCCCCACACAATCTTAATCCAGCATCTTTACAATTCAGCCAATTATATTTTCAAGGTCAGGAGAGAAGCATAAAGGAGGTCACACAAGTCTTCACATAGTTTAAATTCGTTGCTCAGCAACATGAACACCTCTAGATGGTTCAGAGTCACATACTGTATTTATAAGGCCTAATTCACCCAAAAATTAAATTTCTGTCTTAATGTAAAGATGTATTCGCGGCCGCAAAATGACACATGAGCTGACACACTGTTTGTTTACTCCCGAGAGGACGCTTCAGTGTCAGCGAATAATGTCCACTTTAGTAAACAGAACCAGCATAGGCTGTCAATAACAGGTAATAAAGTTGTAAATAAAGTTCAGTTTGTTGCACAGAACGATCATTTGATAGCCAGGCGGGAAGTTTGATTTGCATGTTTGTATGTTTGTTTTTTCTCAAAGTGATGGCAGCCATTACATGAAGCTCACTCGGCAGTGAAAGTGAAACTGAAAGCATGCACATCATTTAAATGATCATATCGCATTTTAGAGTTATGATTACGACAAGCATTTGATATATTTTTTCTTTCATAGTGAACACAAAGTATTGTGCATAAAAATAAATGTTTACAGTGTCAGTATAATTACTCTAGCCTATATAATGTTGAATATAATGCAAGAGAGAACCTATAATGACAAATGCCTCATTCAAATGCCCAGTGAAAAAAGGTCTGATAATATTGTCAATGACAGATTGCAAGTATATGTCTTAAACATAATAATTCAACTTTAGAATGATAAATATTTGTATTCTGATGTCATCATTTTACTGTGCAATAACAAACAGGACATATGTAAAGTCTATTCAAATCCACCATTCCAAGTCTATACAAAATGTAGCATTTTAACCAACAGTAGACCTACACACAGGCCTGATGTTATTATTGTTGTTTTACCATATGTTTGAGAATTAACAATAATAATAGCCTACTCATATTAACCTTTATTTCACATCTACAGAATCATGAGAAAATCGTGATCTTGATTTTAAGCAAAAAAAAAAAAATCATGATTCTCATTTTAGCCAGAATCGTGCAGCCCTAATATGACATCACATTTGTGCAATGTGATTTATCTTACTTGTGTACATGTGCAGTTTTCTCATTGGACACTATGGGCGAGGATGACACTGAAAGTATGTTGATGATGGAGGTGGTGGAGGAGCCTGAACCTGTTCCAGGACCCCAGGGGCAGGACATCGGGGCCCCTACAGCACCACCCAAAAAGGCTCCACCGAACTTTAACCAGGGCCTAAAGAAAAAGAAACGCCACAGCAACAAATCCCCCCTGTCCGACAAAGCCCAGGACCTCCAGGTTTGATTTTATGTAGATGTATAAATCTCAGAATGAATCCACAATTAGCTTTGTCATAAATATATTTCTGTAGACGCCTGGAAATAGTCCTCTTTTTCTTCTAATAACAATTTTTTTTGTGTCTGTGTGGCCCAACCAAATGCTATCATGACTTATGTATACATCTAAACATTGTAATATGGTTTCATATTACTCGTTTTAGAATTGACTCTCTGATTAAAGGTATCACATGCTTATCACTGTCTACTCCAGCAGTTTAAAGGGATAGTTCACACAAAAATTAAAATTCTCTCATCATTTGTTCAATTTCAACCTGTTTAAGTTTGTTGAACACAAAAGAATATGTTTTTAACTAGCAGACAATAAGGAATGTTTACATGTACACCAATACTTCGATTTTAATACTGTACATTTTAGATAATACTCTGATTAAGAGTTGACCGTGTAAACACTGATGTTTGATTACTTTCATAATCGAACTAAACAGAAATCAAATTAAGACGTAGAGTATATTCTTATTTTAGTTGCATTATTGAAGTGCAGTACAGACATGTAAACACCTTAACCTTTTACCATTTTGTAGTACTTTCGCTACATGTTGCAACTGGAGGCACACACGTTTGATGACAAATAAATGAGAATGGCTTAAATTTTTGGTGCCAGAATTCTGGAAGAAATGGACATTATGAAGTACCTCTGAATTTGTTGAATGAAAAGTTAAATTAAATGTCAGAGGTAACTGGTTGCTTGAGAATATGTATCCGCTGTTTGCATGCACAGTGTGAGAAATGAAGTGCAGTTGAACTTGCCGCAAATGAAATGCCAAAAATCATACATGGTTCCATGATGAACACAAACAGTTTTTGTGTGAAACGCTGGAGGAAGCTAGCATCAAATTGTGATGCAATGACGTTAATCGAACTTTGTACTATGACATGTAAAACGGGAACATGAAAGGAACATTCAAAAAGCAACTCATGTAAACACCGTAATCGTATTATTGTCTTATTTAGCATAAGGCAATATAATTAGATTACTGATTTCCATGTAAACGTCATTGACTTCCATAGGTTTTTTTTGTTCCTAGTATGTCAATGGCTGTTAGGATCCAATATTCCTCAGAATGTCTTGTTTTGTGTTCAACAGAAGATAGACATGTAAAAAAGTTTAGAACCACTTGAGTAAATCCATTTTTGAGTGTCCTGTCCCCATTGTTTTTACTTATCAAACACAGTTTATACCTGGGTTTCAAACAAGCCTGAATGATGCAATTAGTTTGAGCATGTGTGTTTAATTAGAGTTAGAGCTAAACTGTGAAGAGCTGCGTCCCTCCAGGAACTGAGTTTGACACCCCTAATACTTCTGCTTTGAAAACAGTGCCATCTTGTGGTAATAGAAAGTGCTGCACAATGTTAAAAATATGTTTTGGAATTGAACTTGTTTATTTGCTCTAGGCAAGACAATATATTGAGTGTGTTAATAAAACAAACGTGTACGTGTTGAATTGTAGAACAGAGCCAAGAATAACCCAGAGGTTAAGCTGAAGTGTTTTGGCTAGAGCACATATGAAGCACATGCATTCATTCATTCATTCATTCATTCATTCATTCATTCATTCATTCATTCATTCATTCATTCATTCATTCATTTTATTCCAATGTAGTTTGGATGAATTGTTTTTATGTATGTATTTTATTTTTATTAATGTTTGTTGTTATATTTTCTTAATATGATGTGTTTTCTGCATATATTCAGTTTTATTGCTAAGCAGAAAAATAATTAAACTGTGACTTCAATCTATAGTTAGACATAATTAATACCTATAAAAGAATTAAAAGTAAATGAATGCTAAATTATTCAGATTTTAGTCAGGAAGTGTCACCAAAATCTGACTTTTTTTACATTGGAAAAAATTTACAGAGTAAAGTGTCATAATGAAAACATGACAAAGCCATTTGACTATCTTGTTAATAAATGATAGTGTCAGGACTTTTCATCTTGATGACACTGACACTTTCATTGACATGAATACTTGCTTTTGAGGAATGACCTATCCATTTTGAGCAAGTGACACGCTTTTGCAGATTATCAACTAGGTTCTTCAGTTTGTACTAATTGTTTTGAAAATTGCAAATGTAAATAGTGTTGTGAGGAATGCACCAAAGCGACTGAGAAAAACTGTCAAATAATTTCAAGAGTTCACACTTAGATATTGCTTGATGCTATTAGCAGGTTTGGCATGCTGTCCCGGGAGAGAACCCTGAGCTCGGAGATAATTGAGCTCAGGGGTCCCGCCTGGTTGATTGAGCATGTAAGGGGAGTACGAGATCAGGTAGTTCTTGAGAGCTCCCCGTGGTAAAGGAAGAAAGCGGGAGAAGGGGTGGATGGGGGGTTTCTTTGAAAAACGAAGATAAGGGAGTAATTTTTGCTAGGCTACTTATAGTGAGTTTAGATTAATCTGATTGGCTAACTAATGATTGTAGATGAGAGACCAGCTGCGGTCAATCATATCACGTGCTCCTCTCGAAATTAGTTTGTGAAACTTCACATAATTTTCTATATGAAAAAAGGTCAGTGCTTAATTTTAAGTAGATTTATTATTACTTTTGTATCAGAAACTATTTTATTATGTGCTGGATTTCCATTTAATGTAAAAATTAGTTGGGAACCATCGATTTAGACATTTTAACATACGCATTCATCCAAAGATGAGTATTAAAAATACTTAATAATGACATTGTTAGAGAATGCAATTCTTAGTCTCTTTGATTGCAGAAGTCTAGAAGCATGAATTAACTGTATGTTCATTTTAGGTCCGGCTGCGCATCATTGAGGGAAGGCAGCTTCCTGGTGTCAACATCAAACCAGTCGTCAAGGTCACAGTTGGAGGACAGACAAAGAGAACCCGCATTAAAAAGGGCAATAATCCATTTTTTGATGAGGTAGCTTTTTTTCTGACTTGTGGAAAAATATATTAATTAATGCAAAAAAAAGTGATTAATTTTGTTTTACTTCCAGACCTTTTTTCTAAACTTCTTTGAGAAACCTTCAGATCTTTTTGATGAGCCAATATTCATAACCGTAAGTTATATTATTATTATTATTTCTATTAATGGTTTTGTTGTTGTTTACCTTTGTTGTTACCTTCTGCTTTTTTTAGGTATTTGATTCCAAGTCACTACGGAAAGACTCTGTCATTGGAGAATTCAAGGTAGATTTGCTTTTATTTTTTTGTAATTTTTCTTCTTCCCTCTTTCATTTTATTTTCTTAATCGCTGTCTTCATTTGGTGGTCTCTTTTCATTTCCAGGACTTCTTTGTTTTTATTTTTTTACTGGCCACATTTTTGCGTCTGATCTCTGTTTCAGCACACATGTGTCTGTTATTTCAGGCTTTGCTCATAATACTGCTGATTTTGTGTCTTTGTTTTGTCTTTCAGCTGGATGTTGGCATGGTTTATAATGAACACCGTAAGTTATAGTCCATTATGACCACATAGTATGGCAAGCCAGTTTTACTTTTATTCTAGAAAACCTTACCATATATATGTCTATGGTACTACAACCTATTTTCAATATTACCATATTTCCATTAAAAATATATTAATTGGATGCTAGTGTTTATTCTTTGGTTACCAGTACATTATAAAATACTAATACTTGTTCATTAGGTATTAATATTTATTTATTTATTTATTGATATTTGTAATTAGATAGTGGTATTTTTTTATTTAATACTAATAGTCTGTTAAATAGGTACTATCTAATAGTACGTGTAAATAATATAAAAAAATTATGTAATGAATACGCTTAATTAATAATAACAATAGTAACTTATTGTAACAATCGGCGGCACGGCTCATTGGTTAGCACCATTGTCGCCTCACAGCAAAAAGGTTGCTGGTTGGAGTCTCGGCTGGTCCAGTTGGCATTTCTGTGTGGAGTTTGCATGTTCTTTCCGTGTTAGTGTTGGTTTCCTCCAGGCGCTCCGGTTTCCTCCCCAAGTCCAAAGAGATGTGTTATAGATGTATTGGGTAAGCTAAACTGTCCATAGTGTATCAGTGTGAAGGAGTGTGTAAGGATGTTTCCTCGTGATGGGTTGCAGCTGGAAGGGCATCCGCTGCGTAAAACATATGCTGGATAAGTTGGCAGTTCATTCCGCAGTTCATTCACCGTGTTCATGTTGGTTTCCCCCACAGGCCAAAGAGATGCGCTATAAGTGAATTGAATAACCTAAATTGGCCATAGTGTATGAGTGCATGTGTGAATGCAAAAGTCTATGGGTGTTTTCCAGTACTGGGTTGCGGCTGGAAGGGCATCGGCTGCGTAAAACATATGCCGGAATAGTTGTCGGTTCATTCCGCTGTGGCAACCCCTGATAAATTAAGGACTAAGCCTTCATTTAAAATTAATGAATGGCTTAATGTAACACATATAAGTATCTAAAAATAGTTAATAGTAGCATGACATTACATACAGTACTAGTACAGTTTATAGATTAAATGTGAAATGGCTTGCCATACACATGTTCATAATGTGATGTAAAGAACTCTTTCAAAAGCACCATTTTGATTGTGTCTTAGAACAAACAAACATCTGGATCTGGACACTGTTTTGAATCCAACATGTCTGTTTTGCAGATTCAATTGCATTTGTTGCCTTTAAAACTGAAGCTAAAAGCCTCCCAGCGCTTTTAAAATCAGTGCTGTCTTTTCTAATCTGAACAGGACATGCTATTCTCAGAAAATGGTTGTTGCTGGCAGACCCTGATGATCTTTCTGCAGGGGCCAGAGGTTATTTGAAGGTCAGCATGTTTGTGCTGGCCGCAGGAGATGAACCTCCGGTAAGTGATAAGGAGATATAATTCATATTGTTAATGAACTGAGACTTCAGTGAACTGCAAAGTGATCTTTACAATGCAATCTGTGTTTTAGATGGATAAGAAAGAGGGTGTGGAGGAAAAGGAGGACATAGAGGCCAATCTGTTGAGACCAGCTGGTCTAACCCTGAGAGGAGCCACGTTCACTCTGAGAGTCTACAGAGCAGAAGACCTTCCTCAGAGTGAGTGTCAAACACCACTGGTTGTGTTTCTGCTTGCATCTGTTAATCTGCTCTTCTCTTTGGACAGTGGATGATGCTCTTATTGACGATGTCAAACATTTCCTTGGCTTTGACACTAATCGAAAGAACCTGGTGGATCCATTGGTGGAGGTCAACTTTGCAGGAAAAACGGTAGTTTTGTCTTTGTGAATATAGTTTAATTGGGAGGTATTAAACAAGAAAACAGGAGAACTTAATAAATATGCTGCAGTCACACTAGAGTTTAAGCTTGCAAAATTCTGTCGTTCGGCGCTGCGAAAAGGGGCTGGATTAAACAAGATGATTAGACATTTAAAAATGTCCATATTTAAAATTTCTGTCCAGAGAGGTCATGTTTTGATCCTCGATTGGTCTCACGCAGTCAAGTGATGCGATTTTGCAGGTCAGAGTTCACCAAGCTTGAAGTTTGCAACGCAGCGACCTGCGAAACCTGTCGCAGGTGTTTGCGTTTCCGGTCTGACGCATTCGCGTGCGTATGAATGGAAGTCTATGGGGAGAAAAGTGCAGTGTGATCGCAGCTATAGTCAAGCTCCACACCTCACACCTGCAAACAATAATCACACCAATTAACCATCAAGCCAGATAGACTTCTATTGCAGAGGGAAGCATTTTACATTTACACTTTGTGCATTACATTTACACAATACTTTGTCTCTGAGGAGTTTTAATTTGGATTTGAATTGAAATCTGTTTTGTAATTGTATGTTTATGTATATGTCTTATATTTACATATGTATTCTGTTGTGTTTTTTCTTGATTTTTGTATTATTTATTCTTGTTTACTGGCCTGTTGGTTGATTGGTGTGATTACTGTTTGCAGGTTTGAGGTGTAGAGCTTGACTATTTCTTGAGTTCTCCTGTTTTCTTGTTTAAAAGTGGCAGTGTGCCGATTTTCTTTTACTTTAAGCACAATTTTAAACATAAGTTTTAATAAACAATTTGTAATGACCAATTTCTATTTTGTTTATATCACAATAACAATACATAATGTTGTTAGTTATTATGCAATATACTAGTATTCAACTGAAAATGCAATTTAAAGGCTTAACTACATTAAGTTGAACATTACTAAATTTGATTTGTTTGTTTTAATTCAGTCCATATAAATTGTTTGCAAACACTTAGCTTTAAAAAACTGATAAAAAAAACTCCAATGAATATTTTTTCCAGAATTAGGTTTCCAGTAGGTAAGTCAATTGTCATTGGACAACAGTGGGTTGTTCTTTGTCACACAAATCTTTAGGCTAATAATAATGACCTTCAAATTTATTTTCAATTTTATAATTTTAAAACTGCTTTTATTCAATCCAGACTAAAATAATTAAGAATTTCTTGAGAAGATATAACATTACAGTACAGGAAATACTAAAAATTTGTGACAATTTTCTTGCACTGTCACTTGAGAAAAAATTGAAAATTACAATTTCACATGCGAGATAATAATGAGATAAAACAGTTTTTTAAAATATATATTATTTCAAATATTTTGTATATCTTCTATTGTTTTATTTGTCAAATCTCACAGAGTTGCTCAAAGCGTAGTGATATAATGCATATATTTTTTATATCTTTAGATCAGTAGTAAGATTCTGGAGAAATGTGCTAACCCTCAGTGGAACCAGTGCCTCACTCTGCCCATCAGGGTAAAGAACATACTGTACACTCACACAACAGAACAACTTAACAAGTCCTTCATCACATTTACTGACAGTCTGTTTGTCTTGCTCCAGTTTCCATCCATGTGTGAAAAGATGAGAATACGTATTTTAGATTGGTGAGATAAAGTTGTTTCCATGTCTTTGATACAGTATGAACTGCTTTATTTCTGATGTGAGAGTATTAACTTGAATACTTTCACATTGCCATTCTCTTAGGGATCGTGCGAGTCATAATGATGTCATTGGCACTGCACACTTATGTATGTCTAAAATCTCAGCCCCTGGAGGAGATATTGAAGGTACGCTGTTTTTTAAAATGCACACAAACCATGTAGTTTGTTGTTATTACAGCTGTTGTTAAGTAGTAGTTGCAAATCTACAGGACTCCACATGTGAATCTCCTGATTTACACATATTGTTTCAGTGCTTCTCAACCTGTTTGACTCTAAGGCCATAGTTCACAACATTAGAAACCCTCACAGTTCTCATAGAGTAGTTTTCAAGATTTATTTTTCTCTCATTAAATAAATTATATGCTTGAGAACCACCGAACTATAATTCTTAAAGATGATGTGTGTTAACCTTACAATACTAAAAGCATCAGACATAACAGTTGATCAATGGTACTTTAGATATTGTCAGTTTGTTAGTGAAACGTTTTATTGGTCTTTTTCAAGCTAATTTCTCAACTTTTTTACACTTAATTCATTCAATTTAATACTGTAATTCATTTTTGGTCACTGCCTAATTAGCTAGTATAGGTAAAAGTACACTGAAAGCATCAAAAGAAAACATTGTTCACCTTTAAGTGCATCTTCCATGCTGAATAACATCACAGCCCACTAATGTTCTTGTGTGGATGTGAGAAAGCACACGTGTTGTTTGCTTGCTGATTTGAAGTCTTCATTTTGTCATCATAAGAGTTAGGTGTGAATTGAAACCTGAGAATGAAATTAACACTAACATTTTGGAGAATGTTGTGTAAACATTAGCATCCATGATATTGGCAAGGTGGTTGGACAGGTCAATTTTTTATGTGGTTTTGGTTGATAAAAATGTAGCAGTACATTTGGGAGAAATAACAATATAATAATGTATTTGTAGTATATTTGAGTGAAATTGCTTTGAGAATGTTAGCAGCTTGTTGTTGTAACATCCCCGGCTCGTCCTCACTCACCCAATCCAGCTTCACCACCTCACACCAGTCCCATCCAATCCCGAGAACCTTCCCCTGATTATTAATTACCCGCACCTGTTCACTATTAGCCCGGACACTATATAATCTCACCTCCTCCGTTCACTCATCGTCCGGTATTGAAGTCGTATGGTTGTCTTCACCCAAGCTCCCTCGTCTTCTCTTCTTCCATGGATGTTCCTCCTGAGTCTTCGTAATCATCGCACTGATAAAGGGAAGTGTCTTTATTGTCTTACCACATCTGAAGATCTATATTCACCTGCCTGCACTTTGTGCACACTGCCACCAACGGAGGTGTGAGGATTGTTAACCCAGTCTTGACTTTAGCCAGGTTTACCTGGCGAAGACGTATGAGGTGTTCCTCGGATGATCTTCCATTGCCCAGCACTGTGTGATACCTTTTATGATTTACGTTGAATAAACTAAATGAAAAGATAACCATCTCTGACTTCTTTGTATACCAGCGTGACAGAATACCGGACCAAACAACAACAACATGGAAGCTAACGCTACGTTAACCGGAAGTGAGTTGCCTTCCGCATCCATGAGCGCTAGCTCCAACCTGGTGGTGACACCGAGTACTCCACTAGCTCGACCAATGAGTTACTCTGGGGATCCGAGCACCTGCAATGGGTTTCTACTACAATGTTCTTTATATATTGAAGCCAACCTTGTGCAATTCCCTAACGAACTTTCCAAAGTTGCATTTATTATCTCCCTTCTCTCAGGTCGAGCGTTGCAATGGGCAGATGCGTTGTGGAGTACTCGTAGCCCAGTGATAACCACCATCCAATCCTTCGTCACTCACTTTAAGGAGGTATTTTCAGTTCCACTTACCCCTTTATCAGTGCACGACGAACTCATGAATTTATCACAAGGGAGGATGTCTATTCACGAATATACGTTGCAGTTTCGGACACTTGCCGCCAGCAGTGGGTGGAACCCTGTGGCGCTTCTGGCTGCTTACCGTAAAGGGTTGAAACCCTCCCTCCGTAAACAGATGGTCATTTATGATGACAATGCGAACCTTGAATCCTTCATCAAGAAGACTATTAGTGTGTGCCAGCACTTATCTGCTTGCTCTTCTCTCTTTGATGATTCTCCATCACCGCCCAAATCTCCCACGATTACGCAGGACCCAGAAGAACCTATGGTCACGGACTCCTACCGGCTCGATGCCACGGAACGCCAGCGGCGTATTCAACATCAGCTCTGCCTCTACTGTGGAGAATCAACTCACCGGATAGCCACCTGTCCCATCCGCCCACCTCGACTAGTGGTGAGTAAAGTCATCCTCACACCCACAGTATCCACCATACCTCATATTTCTGCAGAGTTGGTAATCCACGATCAAACTTTTCCCGTACATGTTTTGCTGGACTCCGGAGCCGCTGGGAACTTCATATCCTCCACCTTTATCTCCCGCTATAATATTCCTTCAGTGAGGAATGAAGTCCAGTACCGCATCACCACCATCCAGAGCTCGCCGCTAGGAGAGGGAAAAATCAATCGCCGTACCAAGCCTATCACCCTTCGTCTGAACCAAAATCATCAAGAGAAACTTACCCTCCTTATTCTTCCTCGTGCTAATGTGGATGTCATCCTGGGACGACCGTGGCTTATTCAGCACCAACCCAGTATTAACTGGGAAACTGGCGATATCCTCGAGTGGGGATCCAGATGCAACAGTAATGGTCATATTACCCCCTCTACTGGTCACTCCACTTCATTACCCCTGCAGAGTACAAGCATACAAGCCACTTCTCCTTCCAGCCATCCCATTCCCTCAGCATATCATGAGTACTTAGACGTCTTCAGCAAAGAACGAGCCACCCAATTACCCCCTCATCGGTCCTGGGATTGCTGTATTGATCTGTTGCCCGATGCCAAGTTGCCCCACGGAAGGATTTATCCTTTGTCCCGTCCTGAGCATGAAGCTATGCACAATTACATCAGTGAAGCTCTCCAGCATGGGTTCATCCGACCATCTACATCTCCTGCCGCCTCCAGCTTCTTCTTTGTCACCAAGAAAGATGGAGGACTCAGACCTTGCATTGATTACCGAGTACTTAATGCTGCTACCGTCAAGTTTGCCTACCCTCTGCCTCTAGTCCCTGCTGCTTTGGAAGAACTGAGAGAGGCTAAGGTATTCAGCAAACTAGACCTCCGGAGTGCATACAATCTCATCCGCATCCGCCAGGGGGACGAGTGGAAAACGGCCTTTGTTACACCTTCCGGCCACTACGAGTACCTCGTCATGCCCTACGGACTGGCAAATAGTCCCTCAATCTTCCAAAGTTTCATGAACGAGATCTTCAGAGACTTCCTTCACCGTTTCACTATTGTCTATATTGATGACATCCTTATTTACTCCCGTAATCTTGAAGAGCATCAAGCCCATGTGACCCAAGTACTTCAACGTTTACGTCAAAACCAACTATTCCTCAAATCCGAAAAGTGTGAATTCCATCAGACCACGATATCCTTCCTCGGGTATGTCATCACCCCACAAGGAGTGAGTATGGAACGATGCAAGGTAGACGCAGTATCGAAATGGGAATACCCGAAAGCCGTTAAAGAACTTCAGCGTTTTCTGGGATTCGCCAACTTCTATCGGCGGTTCATAAAGAACTACAGTGTCTTATCCGCTCCTCTCACTTCCTTGCTCCGAGGAGGAAAGAGAGTACTCACCTGGACCCCTGAAACGTACCGAGCCTTCGATCACCTTAAGTCAAAGTTTGCCACAGCACCCGTCTTACGTCATCCGGATCCCAACCTCCCGTTCATCGTTGAGGTAGACGCCGCAGACACTGGAGTAGGTGCTATACTCTCCCAATGGTCTGGTGAACCCAAAGCCCTCCATCCTTGTGCGTACTACTCGCGGAAATTGTCTACTGCTGAACAAAACTATGGGATCGGTGACCGCGAGCTATTAGCCATTAAACTGGCACTCGAAGAGTGGCGTCACTGGCTTGAAGGAGCCCAGCACCCCTTCACCGTCATCACTGACCATAAAAATCTCCAATACATCCGAGATGCTAAACGTCTGAATGCTCGCCAAGCTCGTTGGTCTCTCTTCTTCGCTCGTTTCAATTTTACCATCACCTACCAACCTGGGCACAAGAATGTCAAAGCTGATGCCCTATCCAGACTTTACTCACCTGAGCCTCGTAACGATTCTCCTGAATCTATTCTTCCTCCTTCCATCTCTGTGGCCCCCATATTATGGCAAATCGATGAAGAGATCCGATTAGCCACCTTAGAAGAACCAGTTCCCCCGGGTCTCCCTCCAGGCTTGTGCTATGTACCCACGAGATTTCGCATACCACTCCTCACTAGCACACACACCTCCCTCGGCTCAGGACACCCAGGTAGCAGGCGAACCCTCTCGCTTCTTAGAGAAAGGTATTGGTGGCCTAAAATGGCCCAGGATGTTACCCAGTACGTTAAGGGTTGCTCGGTCTGTGCCATCACTACCACTCCACGCCATCTACCTGAAGGAAAACTGCTGCCGTTGCCCACTCCCCGCCGACCCTGGACACACCTTGGTGTGGATTTTGCCACCGATCTACCCCCCTCTCAAGGATACACCACGATCTTAGTGGTTGTAGATCGGTTTTCCAAATCCTGCAAACTAATACCTCTCAAAGGTCTTCCCACAGCCCTTGAAACAGCTGAGGCCCTGTTCCATCACGTCTTCAGAAACTATGGTCTCCCCGAAGACATCGTGTCGGATAGAGGTCCACAGTTTATCTCCAGGGTCTGGCGGGCGTTCTTCCACCTTTTGGGCACCACCATCAGTCTATCTTCTGGCTATCATCCGCAAACCAACGGTCAGACCGAGCGTAAAATCCAAGAGATTTCCCGGTTTTTACGCTCCTACTGCCATGCTCATCAAAACACCTGGAGCCAGTATCTTCCGTGGGCTGAGTATGCACAAAATTCTCTTCGTCAATCCTCTACTGGACTAACCCCTTTTCAATGTGTCCTAGGCTACCAACCATCCTTGTTCCCCTGGAATGGGGAAGCATCAGAAGTGCCCGCGGTTGATCACTGGTTCCAGGAAAGCGAGAGGGTCTGGGACTCAGCTCACGTCCATCTTCAGCGGGCAGTCCGGAGGTACACTGAGCAAGCCAACCGTCACCGACTACCTAATCCCATATACCAACCAGGAGATAAGGTATGGCTCTCTACCCGAGACATTCGCCTCCGGCTGCCCTGCAGAAAGCTGAGTCCCCGCTACCTGGGACCATTCACTATTCACTCCCAGATCAATCCTGTCACCTACCGTCTGAACCTTCCACCACAGTACCGTATAGCATCATCCTTTCATGTTTCCCTCCTCAAACCCTACACTAATCCTGTATCTCCTCCCTCTGCAGAACCCGAACCACCCCCCCCTCCCGACCAAACGGAAGTCATCGGTGATAACATCTACCAGGTCAAGGAAATCCTCAACTCCCGGCGGCGGGACGGTCAGCTCCAGTACCTTGTAGACTGGGAGGGCTTTGGCCCTGAGGAGAGATCCTGGATCCCCCGTGATGACATCTTAGATCCATCTCTCCTCGAAGAATTCCATCAGAGACATCCCGATCGTCCAGCTCCACGAGGACGTGGCCGTCCCCGCCGTCGATCTAGGGTGCCAGGAGTCACCCGTGGAGGGGGGGGTACTGTAACATCCCCGGCTCGTCCTCACTCACCCAATCCAGCTTCACCACCTCACACCAGTCCCATCCAATCCCGAGAACCTTCCCCTGATTATTAATTACCCGCACCTGTTCACTATTAGCCCGGACACTATATAATCTCACCTCCTCCGTTCACTCATCGTCCGGTATTGAAGTCGTATGGTTGTCTTCACCCAAGCTCCCTCGTCTTCTCTTCTTCCATGGATGTTCCTCCTGAGTCTTCGTAATCATCGCACTGATAAAGGGAAGTGTCTTTATTGTCTTACCACATCTGAAGATCTATATTCACCTGCCTGCACTTTGTGCACACTGCCACCAACGGAGGTGTGAGGATTGTTAACCCAGTCTTGACTTTAGCCAGGTTTACCTGGCGAAGACGTATGAGGTGTTCCTCGGATGATCTTCCATTGCCCAGCACTGTGTGATACCTTTTATGATTTACGTTGAATAAACTAAATGAAAAGATAACCATCTCTGACTTCTTTGTATACCAGCGTGACAGTTGTTGCTTCCACTATAGTTTGTGAGCTGTTTGTTGTGCAAATCTAACGATGTCTGGTAGAGGTTTTTGACTGGTGTTGCGATTAATGCATGTCACGTGCATGGGTCAGGATGTATAGCATCAGCTGTCATTCACTTCTTTTATACTTATTGTCTCAAAATGTTTATTTCTCTACGCATTCAGATGAGTTTCCTGCCAGGACCCTCCACGACACTAGTATGTGTGTCTCTCTGATCTCAAATCTGTGTGCTGTAGAGTAGATGATCAATAGATTTGTCCTTACGTTGGGTTGCAGAGCTTGAAGTTTATAAGTTGCCTATACGTTTATTCAACTGGTCTTTAGATAAGGATTTTCTGAATATTTTTTTCACTGATTCTATATCACTGATCTAGATCACTGATATACATATATATATATGTATAATTTTCAATCTGTTTTCATTATTTTGTGACTGCATTGTGTTTTAATTTTTGTTCTCTATTCTATATTGTAAAGTGGATGACAGTATAGGCTTTCTTCCGACCTTTGGGCCCTGCTTCGTCAACATGTATGGGAGTCCTCGAGAGTTCACAGCCTTCTCAGACCCACACGAGGCACTAAACCTGGGAAAGGTGATGTTTAGTTGATTTTGTTTTTTTTTTAAATATGCAAGGTTATCAGACAATTTCTTAGAATAAACATGTTTTTGTCTTCATATTTTAAGATGTTTCTAAAAATCAAACCAGTTGCACTACATTAGTATTAAACCAATTCTGTATACTAAATTGTTTTACCACTTTATTTAGTTCTTAGCATATAACCTCTTCTGTATTACGGATATTTAAACATTTTTTTATAAACATCGAATTATTTTTTATTCTAAACATCAAATTATTTCACCACTTTGCACCATTATTTTCACATTTTTTCCGTTTTATATCTTGATATTTTTTGTAGAAGCATATATTTTCACTTTCCTAAACATAAACAGGTTCACAATATTTAAGTGTCTAAACAATGCTAGTACTGTGTTAAAATGTTTTTAACTTGCTAAAACATAACCATTGTGTTAACCACAATAGCAATTTCTAAAATATGGTAGCATTGTACTAAAACATGTACTGTAAAACATCCTAACAACATGCTATTAATATGCTAAAACAGGCTAGCAGCATTTTAAAACATGTTAACAAAGTTCAACAATATGCTAGCATTACCAGTGTGTAAAAAGTTGTTAGTAATGTGCTAAGACATGGCAACACAATGTTAATGTTTATAAATGTTATGCTATCAATATGCTAAAACAGACTAGCAGCATTTTAAAACATGTTATCAATGTTCTCCAATATGCTAGAATTACCAATGTGTAATAACATGTTTAGTAATGAGCTAAGACATGGCAGCACCATGTTAGTATACAGTATATAAATGTTACTCTATCAATCTGCTAAAATAGTCTAGCAGCATTTTAAACCATGTTAAGAAAGTTCTACAATATGCTAGCATTACCAATGTGTAATAACATGTTAGTAATGTGCTAAAACATGCCAGCACCATGTTAATGTTTATAAATGTTATGCTATTAATGTAGTAAAAACAGACAAGTAACTGGTTAAAACATGCTAACAACATGTTACAACAAACATGAAAGCTTTTGAAACTGTACTTGATCAAACTTCAACTACTTCCAACCAAACTACTTCAAAGCAAACATCTTTAAACTTTTTTTTCCAAACTTTTTAGGCTTTCTTGACCTGATATAAAAGTTTGTTTTGAACAGCCTTATTTAGTCTTTTGATTAGTTTGTTAATGTTTTGCAACCTTTTTCAAATATTAAGTTGAGTTAAAATGTAACTCAGAATGACCAGCATAATTCGTGTATCATTCGTTCAATCGTTTTTTCAAATTCAAACCAAAAATTAAAAAGCAAAAAAACAACTCGTTTTTCCATTATTTGTTTCCTGAAAGGAAAGGAAAGGAAAACATGAATAATGAGTCTTTATCCGATTTTCTGATATTGCTTTCAGATCAAAATAGAAAAAACAAATAACGAGATTAGACTGATTTTGATTTTTTAATTTACCCAAATTGCCACGACTGAAGAAAATGGCAGTTTTTCGGTTTTTCATTTGCTCACAAAAAAACGAAAAAACGAGATTTTGGCTTTATTTTCGTTTTTTGATTTTAGTGTAGGAAAACAGATAAACGACTTTAAAATTCATTATACACATGTAGGCGAGCTGAAACACCCATTTTCCTCTGATTGGTCAGGCAAATCTGAGCTCGTGACGATGCCCTCAAAATAAAAGTCCTCTGCGATCAGCACCCATGCTTTGTTTGAATTATTATTATTTAATAATATAAGTTTACGTATTCTATCATTTGAACCACACTCAGTTAGCAGGCTTCATTGCCTATGCATAAATTAAATAAAAACGCAAGTTAGCAATATCAGACATTTGTCATTAAAATAAGGTCATAGTTCGCTGCCAAACGTCTTGCTGCTGTGCACTTGATTTGAAATGTGACAGTTCTTGCTGTATAGCTAGCTATTATTATTGTTTTTTTTTTACCATTTTAGAATCGGCTCATAATTTCTTTTTGTGTGTGTCCCCCCCCCCCCCCCCCCCCCCCCCTCTTTTATGTAGGGAGAGGGTGTGGCCTATCGAGGACGTGTGCTGTTGGAGCTCATAACAAAGCTTTCTGATCAGGTGGACCAAAGGTCTGAAGACATCAACTCTGATGACCTGCTAGTGGTAGAGGTGAGATCACAGTTACCATTGTAGGATTAAACATCAGATCATGCGCTTCAGAATGCATCATATAAAAGATGTCATGTACACCTTTGTCATGCTGTGATACAGAAATTCATGAGGAAGAGGAAGTTTTCCCTGTTTGCTGCGTTCTACTCAGCCACTCTCCTTCAAGATGTGGACGATGCTGTTCAGTTTGAAGTCAGTATTGGTAACTACGGCAACAAGTTCGACAACACCTGTTTGCCTCTGGCATCCACCACTCAATTCAGCAGAGCTGTGTTTGATGGTGAGATAATACCACGTGATTTAAACTTTAAAATGTTTAGATTTAGTTAAAAAAATGTACACATTTTGGAATGCTATTGGTAAAATATTCTACTGTTTTAATTCAAAGTGTAATCTTAATTGGTTCTGCCTTTTACAGAAACACCATTTTTTTGTAATATTGCTTATAAATTCCAGGTGGAATATTCATAATGAGTAGTGAGTACAAATACTCAATTTTCCTGCGATTGTTTTACTACGTATCCTTTAAATGGATAGTTCACCCCAAAACAAAAAAAAAATCCATTCAAGATTAAAAAAAACTAAAAATAAATAAATAAATAAATAAATACATATACATACATTAGTTGAAATCACGGTCCTTGGTGATTCATAAAATGCTAATCACTTTTTAAAATCTTTTTGTTGGTGTTTTGTATGACAAATCAAATTAAATATTGAGAGAGGTAAACAGTAATATGTTGTTCATTGCTAATCCCATCCTCTAACTCCTTGTTCATTAACTCAATTAACAAAACTTAATACATTAATACCAAATGAAGCACATTAGATGCTCTAAATCAGGGGTGTCCAAACTCGCTCCTGAAGGGCTGGTGTCCTGCATAGTTTAGCTCTAACTTGCTTCAACACACTTACTGGTAGGTTTCAAACAAGCCTGAAGGACTCAATTAGTTTGATCAGGTGTGTTTAATTATGGTTGGAACTAAACTGTGCAGGGCTGCGGCCCTCTAGGAAATGAGTTTGACATCCCTGCACTAAATCATAACATCAATGAATAACTGCATACAGATAAAAAATAAATTAACATATAAAAAAAAAAACTCCCCTCTAACAAAATGGCAAATGTTATAAGCTGCCAGTACCAGGTGTAATAGGCAGGCCTTTGTTGTAGTCCAGAAAGGGATCCCAAGTCCTCTAAAAGGAATTGAGTGAGCTGAAGAGTAAGCATCTTACTTTGTGCACTTTTAGAGTCACTTTGAGACTCATCAGTTGCACCTGATGATACATTGATGTCTAATTAAGTGATTTGACCAGTCTGTACAAAAACTGAATGTTATTTACAACATTGTGACCTTTTAGTCCTCTAAAAATGGTCCTCAGCTTTTTTGTGACATTAGCTATGTTTCCATCTATAAATGCTAATTCATTTTAATTTTATTTTCAATTTTAAATTGCGCATAAAAGATGTGCAAATAAAGCAGCGTTTCCATCCAACGAGTCAAAACGAGCAAAATCGTCACTTCCTGATTAACTGGCACCAAATATCAACAGTAATAATGGAATTTGCTGTGGTAAGAGAAGCTGCGTCAATCTTTTTTTCATTTATTAAATGACTTGCGCCTCAGAAGGCAATCCTGACACGCAGTAACGCGCGGTGGCATTTGAGGACGTGAGATGCGGAGCACAAACGCTCTTGATTCTGGAAGTAATTAATAATATAATAACACTAATATTGAAACTGTTAAGATGTTATTTTACAGTGACCAAAACAACATTTCAGATGTTTTACAGTGTGCTCAGTCTGCTGGCTTGTCCATTCACACACATTTTTTATCATCACACGATCTCTTATAACAAAACCACATGATTTGTTTTAATGCGCATACTGGAATTTGTTTGATAAAAGTGTTTCTATCGTAGTTTTTAAATAAAGTTTATCCTACTCAATTATTCATTTTCAAAATTTATGCACATCTTGGCGTTTCCATGAACCGTTTTTTTATGCTCATTTCCAAAATGCGCATAAAAATAGGTGGATAGAAACGTAGCTAGTGTGAAGAACAATGATGTCAGATATCACTGTACTGTATGTGCAAGCAGGACTTAAAACCTGTATATTAAAGGTAATAATGTTGCAAATAACATTGATGACTTTTAATTTGTATGCATCTTATATGGTTATTAAGGCTGCCATTACTACTACCTGCCATGGGGAAATGTGAAGCCTGTGGTGGTGGTGTCTTCAGAGTGGGAAGACATCAGCCCTCGTATAGAGGCCCTCAACATGCTGCTCAGCATAGTCGACCGACTGGTGAGAAACATTATTTCAGTTAATTCATTAAGATATATTAAAAGGGACTAAGTTATACATGCATTTCCTATTACTATTTTGCTCTTCATAATAGGAGTCAAACTTGGAGCAGGTACAGCTGGAGCTCAAAGCAAGAAGTGACGATCAGGAAGTCGAGCAGAGGGTTGTCCAGCTGCTTGATGATGTCATAGCAGACTGCAGGTGCAGATGTGCTCAAAAGTGTTTTCTGAAACTCTACTGCATTTTCTATCAGAGAATACAATGTGCTTTTGAGTCAAGTTGCTTGT
Source organism: Danio kyathit (assembly GCA_903798195.1). Taxonomy (NCBI): domain Eukaryota; kingdom Metazoa; phylum Chordata; class Actinopteri; order Cypriniformes; family Danionidae; genus Danio; species Danio kyathit. Next base: position 30,981,625 of record LR812525.1, on the reverse strand, counting down.
CAGATATAACCCTTCATACAGTACATTGTTTCAAAGCTGCTCGGTAATAAACAGGAAATAACAGAACCAATGATGCAAACGACATCCAATATGAGAGAGATCTAAATTTAGCTGTAAAATGCATCTACAAAACAATAGACTCTTTATTTGGCTTATATACAAGTTCCGTGTTGATTTTGTTCAGTAACATAAAGTTATTGTTTACAACTCAGCTCCAAGGAGCTTCACAGAAGGAGTTACTCAGCTTAAAGGGATAGTTCACTCAAAAGGGGAAAATCTGTCAATGTTTACTCATCCTTGAGTGTATAAAAGCTATTTGAGTTTCTTTCCTTTTTTGAATGCAAAAGAGGATATTTTATATTTACATTTAGCAGAAGCTTTTGTCCAAAGCAACTTACAATTGAGGAGGCATTCAGCGATTCACCAAGAAGAGGCAATGCATGCAAGAAGTGCTAATTTTTAATAATCATTATTTTGTGCTAATCATTATTTTGAAAAATGCTGGTTGATAATATATGCCTGTGAAAAATCATTAGTATGAAAAGAAACAAAAGTTTTTCCTCATATCCAATGGGCCTGTCTTTGTTTTTAGGTAGGTGTAACGCTCTGGTTACTAAAGTAACCCTTGTTCCCCGAGGGGGGGAACGGAAATGCTATGTGGAAAAACTTCCACTATGGGGATTTCGTCAGAATCCAATCATCTGAAAGAGTATAAAAACGGGCCAATGAAATGCCAATGAGTTGGCAGCGTCAGCGTGCACAGCTGTCTTGAATGACAATCAGCCTGGCATAAAAGGCTAGCATGTGCTCAGCAACGCCATCCTTTTCTAGCTGAAGAGGCTTTCACACTCAACAGCTAAGGGACAATCATTGTGGCGAAGGAACATAGCATTTCCGTTCCCCCCCTCGGGGAACGAGGGTTACTTTAGTAACCAGAGCGTTCCCCTTCGGGAGGGGAACTTCAATGCTATGTGGAAAAACTTCCACTATGGGGAAATTTATGGAAAGCGCCACAACGAAAGAACCTTACCATGTCTCCAGTGAGGGGCGCGCCACGCAGTAGTACGAGCGCACCTGCATCGCTGGAGACACAGTCCTCCAACGTGTCCCCTGGCCCTTACTTACCTTACTTACCTTTTCTGGTTTAGATATACTTTTCGGGGAGTCGTAAGATACACCTAGTTAGTTTCTAGGAATTTTAGATACGACAGTACGTTGGGAAAGCGTTCAGTCCCGATAGGGAGGACGCTGCGGAGGCCACCTGCTGCCCGGAGAGGGGAGACCTGGTGGCAAGTAGCATATGGACTAGCCCTGAGAAGGGGGAGTGCACATATGAAGATGGTTAGCGGGGAGGGAAGACACGAGCCCGCCCCGGAGGGGGGGAACTACATCGTGGCTGAGTGAGCATATGGGATCGCCAGCGGGGATCACGCATAGCAGGCACCTATACCCAGAACGCGGGATGACCAGCGGGCATACCTACAACGTAACGGGCCATCGCCTGACTCCACCGCTGAGTCAGGTGGTGGGGGCCTCGGAGGAACTCTGCAGGGTTCGCTAAGCGGGGAACTCGACTGGCAAAGTAAAAAAGGCGCACGGATCTCTGTGTTAGAGAGAGAGGCGCAGCAAGCGTTTACAACACCTACCGATTTTCCTCATGACTCGGGGTTTCCCAACACCCTTGAGGAGACCGGCTCCACTCGAAGATTGTAAAATCTAGCAAATGTATTAGGTGTCGCCCAGCCCGCAGCTCTACAGATGTCTGTAAGAGAGGCGCCGCGTGCTAACGCCCAAGAGGAGGCAACGCTCCGAGTGGAGTGTGCTCTAACTCCTGGGGGACACGGCTCGCCCTGGCTCAGGTAAGCGAGGGAGATGGCATCCACTATCCAGTGGGCCAACCTCTGTTTAGATACGGCACTTCCCTTCTGCCGACCACCATAACAGACAAAGAGCTGTTCAGAGGATCTAAAACTCTGAGTACGATCCACATAAGTCCGCAAAGCGCGGACAGGACACAGCAATGAAAGGGCTGGGTCTGCCTCCTCCGGGGGCAGCGCTTGCAGGCTCACTACCTGGTCCTTAAACGGTGTGGTAGGAACCTTGGGCACATATCCAGGCCGGGGTCTCAGGACAACGTGAGAGTAGGCCGGCCCGAATTCCAGGCACGAGTCACTGACCGAAAATGCCTCCAGATCCCCTACCCTCTTAATCGAAGCCAACGCGACCAGCAGAGCTGTCTTCAGGGACAGAAATCTCAAGGATACTGAGTCGAGTGGTTCGAAGGGATCTCCCCGTAGGCTCGTGAGCACTACAGTGAGATCCCAAGAGGGCATAAGAGGGGGGCGGGGGGGGAATATTCGCCTCGCACCTCTGAGGAACCGGATGACGAGGTTATGCTTACCCACGGTGCCGCCGTCCACCGCGTCATGATGAGCGGAGATAGCGGCCACGTAAACCTTCAGTGTGGAGGGCGACAGCCTCCGCTCCAACCTATCCTGAAGGAAAGAAAGCACAACACTGATCTGGCAAGATCGGGGGTCTTCTCGGCGAGAAGAACACCATTCAGTGAATAGACTCCACTTCAGGGCGTAGGCATGCCTCGTAGAGGGTGCTCTAGCCTGAGTGATGGTATTAACCACCGCCACCGGTAGGTTACCTAAGTCTTCCTCGCGTCTATGGACCACACGTGGAGGTTCCACAGATCTGGACGAGGGTGCCAGATGGTGCCCTGTCCCTGAGAGAGGAGGTCCTCTCTCAACAGGATCTGCCAGGGGGGGGCTATCGCGAGGAGGGAGAGTTCTGAAATCCAGGTCCGGTTGGGCCAGAGAGGCGCAACTAGCAAGACCTGCTCCTCGTCCTCCCTGACCTTGCACAGTAACTGCGCGAGTAGGCTCACTGGGGGGAACGCATATTTGCGCATGCCCCGAGGCCAGCTGTGGGCCAGTGCATCCGTGCCGAGGGAACCCTCGGTCAGGGAGAAAAACCACTGGCAATGAGCGTTCTCGGGGGAAGCAAACAGGTCGACCTGGGCTTCCCCGAAGTGCGCCCATATCAGCTGGACAGACTCGGGGTGGAGTCTCCATTCTCCCGAGACTAGAAGCTGCCGTGAGAGCCCGTCGGCTGCACGGTTGAGCTCGCCTGGGATGTGAATGGCACGCAGCGATTTGAGCCGCGTATGACTCCAGAGGAGCAGACGGCGAGCGAGCTGAGACATGCGGCGGGAGCGTATACCCCCCATGCGGTTGATATACGCCACCGTCGCCGTACTGTCCGTCCTGACCAGTACGTGTTGCCCTCTGAGCACCGGTAAAAAACGGCGCAGGGCGAGCAACACTGCCAACAGCTCTAGGCAATTGATATGCCAATGCAGCTGGGTTCCCTTCCATAGGTCCGCAGCCGCATGCCCGCAACACACGGCCCCCCAACCCGTACTGGAAGCATCCGTCGAGACGACGACATGCCTGGACGCCTGTCCCAGGGGCACTCCGGCCCGTAGGAAAGAGGGGTCCCTCCAGCGGTTGAGGGTGCGGCGACACAGCGCAGTGACAGTCACTCGGTGTGTGCCCGCGTGCCATGCGCGTCTGGGGACTCGATCGTGAAGCCAATGCTGCAGTGGTCTCATATGGAGCAATCCGAGCGGCGTGGCCGCAGCTGCGGATGCCATATGCCCCAGGAGCCTCTGAAACAATTTCAGGGGGACCACCTTTTTTCTGTCGAACTCCCTCAGACAGTTCAGCATCAGCATCATGGTGACCGAGTCCAGCTCCAACCCGAGAAAAGAGATCCTCTGCACGGGTGCGAGTTTGCTCTTTTCTCGGTTGACCTGAAACCCCAACAGGTCGAGGTGCCGGAGCACCTTGTCTCTATGCGTAATCAATTGATCCCGCGAGATAATTGAGTATGCGTATGCCTGCGAGTCGAAGGGGCGCTAAGGCACCCTCCGCGAGCTTGGTGAAAACTCGCGGAGACAGAGAGAGCCCGAAGGGGAGGACTTTGTACTGCCGGTGGCGTGGAAGTATGGAAACATGGAAATACGCATCCTTCAGGTCTATTGCTGCAAACCAATCCTGAGGACGAACACATCGGATGATGCGTTTCTGCGTGAGCATTCTGAACCGCAGCTTGTGAAGACAACGGTTCAAAACGCGCAGGTCTAGGATTGGTCGTTGCCCACCGCTCTTTTTGGGTACGATGAAGTACGGGCTGTAGAACCCGCGCTCCATCTCGGCTGGAGGGACCGGCTCGATTGCATCCTTCGCCAGAAGGACAGCAATCTCCTCTCGCAAGACAGGGGCGGAAACAGGGCTGACCCTGGTGAAATACACACCCGTGTACCTGGGAGGCCGTTTCGCGAACTGAATCGCGTAGCCGAGTCTGATCGTGCGGATGAGCCACCGCGATGGGCTGGCCCGCGCTAACCAGGCAGGCAGAGCCATCGCTAGCGGCTTCATTCGCACGATCGCTGACGTACCAACGGTGGGGCAGCACGGAGTGGGTGGGCTCAACCGGGAAGCACTGGGGTCCCGCGGGGAGAGCAGGAGGCGAGAGATTCACTCTCGTCTCGCACCCATACTCCGGAGGGGTGGTCAGGAGGGGAAGAGAAAGGAGACCGTTCTCTTGCGCTCCGTGAACCACTGGCGAAACGCACCGATCCTGCGAGTTGGAAGGCATAGCGTCCCAAGCTGGCAGTGTTCGGGCAGTCACATCCGGGGAGGTGGAAAAATGCTCTTTCTTTGGAATTTGCGTGGCGTTGAAAAACGTCGTTGGTGTTATTTGTGGGGCCCGGCCCTCCGCCGGGGAAAGAGCAAGTTCCCTCCTCTCCGGATGGCCCGTCTCAGGGACGCTTCGCGGTCCGTTTACCGGACTTAGCGGCGCCCTGGGGCGGGGGCGCTGGCTGCCTGCGGGATGCTCGGCGCTGCCACTTGGCCGGAGGCGCAGGCGGGGGCGCGAGAGCAGGTCTTGTGGCCGCAGGCGGGCGCCCTCGGCGAGGAGCAGCGGAGGTGGATGGTACGGCGGGGGGAGCGGTCTTACGGTCCCGCCGATAGATGACTTTGCCCATCGCATCCGACTGCTCCTTCACCGCCGTGAACTCCTGGGTGAATTCACCGACGGTGTCGCCGAACAGGCCAGCCTGGGATATGGGCGAGTCAAGAAAGCGGACTTTGTCAACATCGCGCATATCTGCCAGGTTTAGCCAGAGGTGCCGTTCCTGGACCACTAATGTGGCCATCGACCTTCCCAGGGCACACGCAGCCGACTTGGTGGTACGCAGAGCATAGTCGGTTGCGGTGCGGAGCTCATGGAGCAGGCCTGGGTCGGAACCACCCTCGTGCAGCTGGGCCAGCGCCTGCGCTTGGTAGCGCTGGTAGGTGGCCATAGCATGCAAGGCGGAAGCAGCCTGGCCCGCGGCTTTGTAGGCTCTGGCTCCGAGGGAGGCAGATAACCTACAAGCCTTGGACGGGAGACGGGGCTGACCCCTCCAGGAAGAGGCGCCACGCGGACATAGGTTGACCGCAATGGCGCGCTCAATCTGGGGAATCGCCTCGTACCCCCTGGCTGCTCCACCATCCAGGGTGGTGAGGGCGGAGGCGCACGCAGATCGGGCAGAGAAAGGTGCCCTCCAAGACTGCGTGAGCCTACTGTGCACTTCCGGGAAGAAGGGGACGGGAGGCTTAGAAGGCTTCGCCTTTTTGTCCTCCACGTAGCACCCATCTAGTCGGTCCGGCCGCGGGGCTGGGGGATAAACCATCTCCAAACCCACGGCCGAAGCAGCCCGGGAAAGCACGGCCAGCATATCCGCTTCTGGATCCGAAGCCACGCTCACAACCCCGGAGGGAGGGAGCGGGTTCGGATCCTCGTCGGATAATGATAGCCCACCCTCCGATGCATTGATGGACATCTGGTCCTCGGTGTCATCGAGTGAAAGGGCGACCATCCGTGAAGATGGACCGCTTCCTTCACTCGAAGCTTGGATGGAGCGCGCTGAGGAATGAGAGGTCCGCGAGCCCGAAGGCGGCGGATTAGCTCCCACCGTAACCCTCAGATCTGCCCGAGTGGCAACCGCAGAGCGGGGGACAACTGGGGTGGGTCGCCCTTTTACAAGAGCGAGCCGCGATCTTAGCTGCGCAACAGACATGACGTCGCAATGACGGCATGCACTGCCCGCGAGCACCGCATTGACATGCTGGACCCCCAGACATGCCACGCAGTGCTCGTGCCCATCATCCGAGGACAGGGAACCACCACATCCAGAAACGCACGGTCGGAGCGACATCTTTAAAAAGACGCACTGCACGACCGTGTTGCTCTTTTAGGGAAGCTTGCTTCCTATACAAACCGCTCAGTTTGAGGACCGGACCCAAAGGACGCCAGGCAAGGGAGAGAAGACCCAGCTCGACCGTCTGCCGCAGCGTAAACGCACTCTGGACCGGGAGAACAGCTCTCAATCTCTCTCTCTGTACAGACAGGTTGGAGAACCCTCAGCAACTCTCTCAGAAGCTTGTGAAAGGCTCTGAAAGCGAAAAGGATGGCGTTGCTGAGCACATGCTAGCCTTTTATGCCAGGCTGATTGTCATTCAAGACAGCTGTGCACGCTGACGCTGCCAACTCATTGGCATTTCATTGGCCCGTTTTTATACTCTTTCAGATGATTGGATTCTGACGAAATCCCCATAGTGGAAGTTTTTCCACATAGCATTGAAGTTCCCCTCCCGAAGGGGAACATCAACTACTTAAAATAAATACATATTAATCTGTATTATTGTTGGAAAAGTTGCTCCGTCAAGAAGCTACTTTTTTCTAACTTTTGTTGTTTGATTAACAGCTTTGTTCAAATATATACAGTTGCAATCAGAATTATTTAACCCCCTGAATTATTAGCCCCCCTGTTTATTTTTTCCCCAATTTATGTTTAACAGGGAGAAGATTTTTTTAATACATTTCCAAACATAATAGTTTTAATAACTCAATTTCTAATAACTGATTTATTTTATCTTTTCCATGATGACAGTAAATAATATTTGACTAGATATTTTTCAAAACACTTCTATACAGCTTAAAGTGACATTTAAAGGCTTAACTGGGTTAATTAGGGTAACTAGACAGGTTAGGGTAATTAGGCAAGTTATTGTATAACGATGGTTTGTTCTGTAGACTATTGAAAAAAAAAATAGCTTAAAGGGGCTAATAATTTTGACCTTAAAATGGGTTTTAAAAAATTAAAAACTGCTTTTATTCTAGCCGAAATAAAACAAATAAGACTTTCTCCAGAAGAAAAAATATTATCGGACATACTGTGAAAATTTCCCTGCTCTGTTAAACATCATTTGGGAAATATTTAAAAAAGAAAACAAAAATCAAAGGGGGTTGAATAATTCTGATTGCAACTGTACATATACCGATACACATACATTTTCTTTCTCAGTTATTTACTGTACATTCACTTAAGAAACAACCAAATGTGTTTACAAGGGTACTTGCCAAAATACTGTCTTGCCAAGAAAGTAAAGTATTGTGACCAGGGCTGGACTGGGGCAAAAAAATGGCCCTGGCATTTTGGGCCAGAGCGGCCCACTACATACAATCAAAATGCTACTCATCTGTGCATGTCCAATATGTTTATCAACTCAAACACAAAAGCCATATATATGAAATAAATAAATAAATACAGACATTAATCTCAATTTAATTTCTGTATATTGTCCATAAAGATTTTTGTTAGGTTCTAAAAAATACATCATTCATTCTTTTATTTTCCTTCGGCTAGTCCCTTTTTTATCAGGGGTTGCCACAGCGGATTGAACCACCAACTATTCCAGCATATGTTTTATGCAGCAGATGCCCTTTCAGCCACAACCCAGTATCGGAAAACACCTATACACACTCATTCACACACACACACACACATACTCATACACTACAGCCACTACATACACTATTCACTCAGCCTATATTAAATAATAAACCGAACAAAAACTGCCTGCTGACGCATGGGTAAATCTGCAAAGGGAACAGTGTACTTTATAACCTCATTCACCTCATCCTGCTTGCTGTTTCATCTTAACAATGAAAACATAATATAAGGAAATTTATTTCATTTTGATATTATGATTACCAGACACCAAACGGCCTCGTGTAGCTACATATTTATATGAGCGTCATCTTCTCTCTATGCATATTTATAACAAAACAGGGCCTATAACATAACTGCCTCCTTTCATTTTCATTGAAAAATACGAACTTTTGCTGAATATCAGTTTTAATAATCAATAATGGCCATTATAAAAGTATAACGTACAATAAATTTATACAATAAAGTCATGCAATCAGTCAATGTGCAGAATCAGTGTACGTGGTTACATAAATTAATATATTCACTTATCTTTGCACTCAGCCAAAACAAAGTTACCTGAGAACAAGTAATAGATTCAAAAGACCGAAGAGTTGTTAGATAGAGACAACAAGATGAATTCACGTTTAACAACTATAGTGAGATTAGATCTAGCAGTAGATCTTTGATGAACTGTCCGACATGCACTATATTCTTTTTTTTGTTTTTTTTGTTTTTATGCTCAAAGCACCCGCTGACCTACTGCAGCTGCAGCTCATGACTGAGTGTGTGTGTGTGGTCACGTGATGTGCATTTTTAGCCGTCTAGTATGGATGGAGAACTTTTCAGAACAGCTAAATGAAATGCCAGTGTGTTTCCCCGCAATTTCTCTGTGCCTCTTCCGTTTCTTCTCCATCTCTCTGACTCTCGACTATTTTGACAAATACACACCGATGTTGCATGCTCACACAGAGCCCAAATAGGAGTTTGTGATTGGGTCAGCCCAATGTCAATAAAGAAAAGAACCAATGGGCTGCAGATTATGTCACATGGGCCGGTCTGTCCTAAAAAAAGCATCTTACTTTCAGAGAGTCACAGTCAATTAATTAGGCCGAAAAAAATGATTGGCTGCTAAGCATTTTATGGGCCGATCAGATCATAAGACGATGATCAGCCTGGACCAAAAAGTACGTCGGCCCAGCAGTAAACTGCCCGGTCTGCCAGATGGCCAGTCCACCCCTGATTGTGACAAATTTTTGCATGAATATGTCTGTTCAAACCCAATTTAAAAGCTAATTTTGGTTTTAAGCAGCTTTTTTTGACATGTATGCACATAATTCACGTCTCTGTCACTCCTCTTGCACATCAGTGGTGATGCAGATGATGATACAGTTTGCAAGTAATCCACATTTAACATGCGTCTGAAGTCATTGTGCTTGTTCTGTACCAATCAGTCACAGAACAGCTATAATTCATTACATATTATTTGTATTATTATTAGATTAGTTTGTACAGCACATAATCGCACTGAATATTAACCCTTATGTACTGTTCAAATTGACTACCCTTTCATTATGTTGGTGGCTGGTTTTGCCCCATTGACTTCCATTATAATGACCTTTTGATTGCAAAGCCATGACAGCATTTAATCATGTTTCAAGTTCAAGTTGCTTATTGGCATGACATTCAATACAGTATTGCCAAAGCACTTCAAATATGTAATATATTAAAATCATCAAATAATAATAATAAACAATAAATAAATAATGATAACAATACAGTAAATAAGAAATAAATTACAAAAAAAAAAAAAACAGATAATACATTTGATAAATATAACAATTATAATAATAATAAAAAGTCTAGATTATTTAAATAAGACGCATGAATTTACATTAACCATTTCTTATGGTGTGTAGCGTGTATACATGTTTTGCAGCTAGTCTAGACATCAAATCATCCTCTCCGAGTACATGGTAAACTTTTTTTTTTTTAGTCATTTAATTTAAAAAATGAATTGGTGTTTCAAATTGGGGGAAAAATGTTTCTCTAGTTGTGGTGTATTTGGGGCAGAACAGAAGGAAGTGTGTTTCATCCTCTATTTGGTTTGTGTCACACTGCTTACATACAGTATTCTCTGTTTTTTTAGGAGCCCAGGCTTTTTTATGTCTGCCCTTTTCTATTTCTAGGTCATGATCACAGAGGCGATATTTAGAAAGAATGTGTTTTTTTTTAATTGTTTTAATGATAAATAATTTGGCAACTGTGTGGTTCTGTTTAGGGTCAAATAACATTGAAGTTTATTTTGGAGGTTGAATTCAGTTTTTAGTTTTTCATCATAATTACATTTTAATATATTTAATATATTTATTTATTTTATTCTCTCTCTCACACACACACAATGCATGGTTATATGGTGTCATGGCTTTGCAATAAAAAAAAAATTCATTACAATTGGTCCATTGGTCCATAGTAAATTTACTCAGAGTGTATTGTTATGTATTGTAAAATTTTCAAGGCTTTTCCCCAAAATATGTTTCAACATCTTTTTCTGTCACCAAAATCATTCCATTTGCTGAAACACAGGTAGTTGTGGCCAAATTATGACTTCAAATCACCCCTGAGTGGATAAAATCATACCCATCAATACACAAGGCTTAAGCATTTTAGGCCTCAACATTTTTATTTTATTTAGATTTATTGAAATCAGAATTCTTCTTCGTATGTCCTATTTGTAGTGAGGAACTCCCTGAGTTGGATAAATGGCCTTGTGTGACTCCACTGGATAAAGCTCTGAGGAATCTGCGCAAGATTAACATGCAGCAGATAGTGCAGGCGGCCCTGGCACTCAAGCATGGACCAGAGACTGAACTGAGTGCAGTGCTGGAGCAGGCTGAGGACTGGACCCTGAGACTACGCTACCTCTCTGAGGAGGTGAAAGACATGTGGCTTGAACGTCTAAACTCTGTGCTACTTTCACCTGCTTTGAATAATCTTGAAAAGCTGAAAATCTTTTCTTTCTTCCAGCCCCAAAACAGTCTGCCAGATATAATAATCTGGATGCTTCAGGGAGACAGACGAGTGGCCTACCACAGAATCCCTGCCCATCAAGTTCTCTTTTCCTATGGTTACTGTGGCAAGCACTGTGGCCAACTTCAGACGGTTTTCATGAAGGTAAACAGACTCTTGACATGAAGGCAAAACACACACTGATGCTACAGTGGAAATGAGGAATAGAACCACAGGGGTACTGATAAATCTTTCTATCTCTGTGTGTAATATTGTGCTCAGTGTCCACAGGAAGACGGGGGATGTAGTAAAATCCCAGCTCAGCTCAGAATCAAGGTGTGGTTCGGACTGACTGCTGATGTCAAATCTTTTAACCAGTTTGCAGAGGGCAAACTCTCCGTGTTTGCAGAAACGGTGAGTGTGCAGTTATACTGTTATTCAAGATTTAAAAAGAAAAAAAATATCCTTATGTTGGTTTTAATGTTATATACAGTTGAAGTCAGAATTATTACCCACCCTGTTTATTTTTTCCCCTAATTTTAGTTTAACAGAGAGATTTTTTCAACACATTTCTAAACATAATAGTTTTAATAACTCATTTCTAATAACTGATTTATTTTATCTTTGCCATGATGACAGTAAATAATATTTTACTAGATATTTTTCAAGACACTTCTATACAGCTTAAAGTGACATTTAAATGCTTAACTAGGTTAATTAGGTTAACTAGGCAGGTTAGGGTAATTAGGCAAGTCATTGTTTAATGATGGTTTGTTCTGTAGACTATCGGAAAAAAATATAGCTCAAAGGGGCTAATAATTTTGACCTTAAAATGGCTTTTAAAAATTAAAAACTGCTTTTATTCTAGCTGAAATAAAACAAATAAGACTTTCTCCAGAAGAAAAAATATTATCAGACATACTGTGAAAATTTCCTTGCTTTGTTAAACATCATTTGGGAAATATTTAAAAAAGAAAAACAATTCAAAGGGGGGGCTAATAATTCTGACTTTAACTGTATTTATAAAAATATGATATGGTTATAGTCAAGAGTGCCCTTTATCTCAATATAAGAATACCTACAGTATATTACATAATAGTTCAACAAACAAGTTAGTATTCATAATGTTTAACAAAATGTTTATATTTTTCTGTTTCTCCAATGACTATTCCAAACACAGTCAGAGTAACACTGTGCTGTTTTGTTCCCGAATTTATCTCTTTAGCTAAAAATTTACTTTAGTTTCTAAATGGACGTTTTGAAATAAAATAATAAATTGTCGGAATTAACTATTTGTTGAATCACTCATTAAAACAGGCACTCTGATGAGTTTGGTTGTGTTTATTAAGTCATAGGTCTCAAACTCAATTCCCGGAGGGCCGCAGCTCTGCACAGTTTTGCTCCAACCCTAATCCAACAAAGTTGATCCAACTAATCAAACAGTATGCGAGCCTATTAGTATGTCCGAATTCATAGTATTCGAAAAACATTATGCGAAAAGTACCCCGATGACCTACTATTTCCGGCGATATTCTGAATGTGAGCATTCGATGGTCGCTGCACAATCCCATGATGCCACATGAGAAAATTCATGAATTGAAGCGATGTAACTGACGCGGGTAGGTCATGACAAATAGATAATGACAGAAATGGCAGATATCTGAGATTCACTCATACTCACATTTATACGATATAGAACGTACTTTTCTAACAGTCATGTAGTAAATTCAATTTCAAATGTAGTACTACTTGAATAGTAGGCGATTTTGGACACAGCATAGTAGTCTTGAACACCTTGATTAGTTGGATCACCTGTGTTTGATTAGGGTTGGAGCAAAACTGTGCAGAGCTGCGGCCCTCCAGGAATTGAGTTTGAGACCAGTAATATTGGTATATAATGTTTGCGTCAATATTGCACACTTATTTTTTGAGCAAGATTTATTGTCATTTACAGTATGAGAACCAGACTAAACTGGCTCTGGTCGGGAACTGGGGTACGACGGGTCTGACTTACCCCAAGTTCAGTGATGTGACCGGCAGAATCAAACTGCCAAAGGAGAGCTTCAAACCCTCTTCAGGCTGGAGCTGGGCAGGAGAATGGTTCATCAGCCCAGAGAAAACGTGAGTACCATCTTATCATTAGAAATGACATATGCATCATTAATCACCCTCTGCAACTGCATAACATGAGTTCGTCTCTGTGTCCAGGATGCTGTATGATGCTGATGCAGGTCATATAAGCTTTTTGGAGGAGGTGTTTGAAAATCAGTTGCGGTTGCCAGGAGGACAGTGGATTGGCATGCCGGAGGGGTACACAGATGTGGTCAGTGTGTATTTCAATCATAATAAACTGATGAATCTTCAGTTCTTATGGTTATTAGGTTATTATTTTCACGAGGTGTAGAGACTTAATAAGTCAAAGGGTATTTCATATGGGGAAAAAAAGCAAATGTGTTTATGTGTCCACTGGGGGGCAGAATGGAGAAAAGGCTGTCCCTAAAGATGAGATCGAGTGTCCCCCCGGCTGGGTGTGGGAGGATATTGAGTGGAGCGAGGATCTGAAGCGTGCAGTGGATGATCAAGGTATGGAAACTTCTTCCCACACATGGAACATCTGACGTTTTGCAGATCTTTTCTGTATACAAAATAATGAAGAGGAGAAGAAACATAAATTTATATTAAATCTCCTTTTACCTATAGGGTGGGAATATGGAATAACCCTCCCCCCGGACCGCCGGCCAAAGTCCTGGGTTCCATCTGAGAAGATGTACCACACCAACCGCCGGAGACGCTGGATCAGACTCCGACGTAGAGACATGCAGAAAATGGAGGCGCTCAGAAAAGTACGTCATCAGTCATTAGCAAAGTGTTGCCGCTTGGTTTGTTTTCAGTTTGACCTGCATGATTAAGGGCCAGATTTACTAATGACTTGCATCAGCAGCACAAAACCTCATTTGGGGTTACATGTACTAAAGACATGCAGAGAAAACTTTGCGTTGAAAAATGGTGGACTGTGAAATTTGCAGCTGTCCCTTAACGATTGCATATGAATTTTGCTAACACCAAGGATTGATGGATTATACTATATACAACTATATATACTATACTGTAAATATAAACCAACAGCAGAGTTCAGACCACAGCATAAACAATAAAGATGCAGAGAAACAATATTGTTGGGATCACTTTCAGAATCATATTTACAGCTAATAAATGATGATAAAACACTAATAGCCATGCAGAATCCACTGAAATATAAAGGGCTTGCACAACTTAAAGCTACACACAACATTGTGGAAATGCACCCAGCTTGATGTAAAGACCTTTTTTTAAAGATTATTTAAAGATAATAACTATCTTGAATACATGAAGTGATAAAAATGTACATGACATGGAAGCTATGCAAGCAAGGCTAGCAAATTGAAGTATAAAAATAAATGCAACTGAAGTAACCAGTGCTAGTTTCGGCATCTTTGAGAACGCCTTTAAAAAAGCTCGGAGAAAAAGTTTTTTTATTTCATTTCATTGACTGCACTTTGTTAAATTCACTGTTAGATTAGATAGATTACATGAGCTGGATTCACTGGTCAGATGCACTAGAAATGTAGCACACTGATGACATCTGCCGGTTACGAGGGGTAATGCAAAAAAAACAAAACATAACAGTTATAATTTGCTGCTGTGGGCACAAATATAGTTATACATATATTTATAGTTGTCATTCTTGGTGTGAATGGCCCAAAAAAGTTTCAGACGCAAAATATATAGGCGAGGAGTATTTAAATTAATCATCCAAGGTGTTTACTTAGGGTAAATGGACGTCAGCTTGCTAGTAATTGTGCCATTATTCAATGCTCCAAAAAGAATGTCTTAACACATTTTGCTGTTGTGTTGTTAGTCGATTACAGAGCTTATCTTCCTCGGCTCTGGTTCTTTGCAACTTAATTTGCTCTGCGGTAGACATGATGAAAAATAATGCTGTTTTTGTGATCTTTTTATTTGTGCATCTTCAGTATCTCATTCACAGAACTTCCTACTCCCGTTGGTGCTTTAATGGGAATGTATTCTAATTTGCCCTGTTTATTAAATCTGTTTGACACGTTTGATCAAAGGCCAACGAAAAGTACAGTATTAAAAACTCATTTGACATTGAGTCATTTTTTTCAGGAGATACCTATAAACAAACTGATTCCTCCAGTAATTGTAGGATACTAAAATGCATTGCTGTTGTGTTAGCAACAAAAATGGTGAAGTTCAATTCCATTCCAGAAAAATGCAGCAATGTACACACTGTAAAAATATCTGTAAATTGACAGTTTTTCTTATTTCGTGATTCTTTTTTTTTTAACTTATTTAGGCTTTTGAATTGGATTATGGGACCTTGATCTTTTCTCCAAAAGCTTTAGATGTTGAAAAGTTTGAAAAATTGTCTTTTATTGATATTTTTAAGGTGGTTCATTCCGCTGTGGTGACCCCTGATGAATAAAGGGACTAAGCCGAAGGAAAATGTATGAATGAATGATATTTTTAATAGTTTGAAGTGGTATATTGTCTGGGTTGGTGTTGTAAATTACAGTACTAAAACCTGGTAATAAGCTGTCAGTACATTTTCTGTTATTATACAAACTTAGTTCTCTATATTTTTTATACTTTATAGTACTCTATATTATACTTTATATAGTACTCTATATATTATACTCTCTATATATACTATATCTCTATATACTTTTCTTTCAAAAAGTGTCATACTACCAAAATGCCAATGGAAGTCACTGTGTTAAAACTGTTGAGTTGACTTTTCAACATGAAAAGTGGACAGAGCAAAGATAAAACTTTACATCTGTAAATAAAACACATGAGAATAACAAAATACAGAACCTGTTAATTAACAGATATTTTTTTACAGTGCAGATCAAACATCCTAATGTCATCTATTGTGTATGACAATGTTTAGATATTTAAATTTATACTACATACTTTACTCTCATTACCAACCTTAACACACAATAAAAACATAATAAACATTTGTTTTATGTGTCTTAAAATGAAGATGTTCTCAGTATACCTGTACGTAATGTAAAAGTTTACCTAATCATATCATTTGTTTGATTTACCTGTCAATAATGTCTCATTGTCAGAACTAATATTTTTTAATAACAGATCAAGTATAATTACATTATTTTTTATACTTGTCTTTTCAGAATCATCTAATTATCAAGAGCTCAATTTTAAACATAAAAAAGTATATAAAAAAAAATCAGGCATCAAATCATGCATCTCTATTTTCAGTCAGAGAAATAACTTTGATTTGTATTGAGAGCGTCTTATAAACGAAGGATCTTGGCCCAAGCTTTCTTTGGTTCTCTTGGAATTGTGGGGGATTCTGTTAAAGCTCAGGGTGGCGTGCCATAAAAAAGCTCTGTGTAGTCTCAGGAGGTCTTCCCCGTCCCTGAACACATCTGCTGAGGGGCCGATGGAGCCTGAGAGGACACCTAATTAATCATGCCATCTGAGAATAATCTGAAATCAATCCCACACCTCTAATCCACTTGGCAGGAAAAACTCTGGTCCAACTTTAAAGTCCAGCCGCAAATATGCTTAATGTTCATCATCTGTGTGTGAAGGGTGTGTGTGTGTGTGAGAGAGAGAGATAAACAGCCTTTGTCTGCGAAAGACTTCATCCACATAAGCAAACAAATATAGTTTCTTAATAAAAGATCAAAAACTAAATTCTTGAGATCTCTGAACAACTAAACAACATCAGCGTATTTGTTTTTTAGTCATTGAGACATTGGGCTTCAATTATGAAACACGAACAGATGAAATTAGTGTTAAATTGTCAATAAATACATTCTTACATAAATTGTCACATTCAATTTAATGCGACTGTTTACATAAGAATGCATTTATGAGTGATTTACATGGCTATTTGTTCTGCTCGTGTTTCATGAATGAAGCTCAGTGTGTTTATATTTGCAAAATTTGAGTTGGGTTAATGTGTGTGACAGTGGTTTGGTACAAATGGTGGTTTCAATTATATGATTTACTTCAAATTAGTTTTTTTAAACTATTTGGACAGCTAAATATATGAAAGTGTGTTTTACACTGCCATTCAAAAACTTATGGGACATTCTACCAGAAACATACATTATCTGTCCCTGATATAAAAACATAAATACAGTGAATAAAAAGTATTTCATCCCAAAAATTTCTAAAATGGACTGATGGTTGATTTCTGTGAGTTGTTCTGTAAAGAAGTGTGTCATTCATTTGGTTCTCAGACTTTTTTCTTTATTAAAAACACTTTCCAAATTTACCAACCCTGTCATTGTCCTTGTCCCCAGCCCAATTGAATCTACAGCTTTAATAGTTTTGTTATGCTAAAAACTGTTATTTAGAAAAAATAGCAAGCTTAAGTTGTTATCATTCACATCAATTGATTAAAAACATTATAAAAAATATAATTAGAATAAATAAATTCTACAAATAAATACTACAAATATATAATACAAATACATTTACAATTGCCCCCGTGTTTCTGTCACATTTGCATTAAATTTAACATAAAATGCATGCAATACACCTTTAAAGCTACACTGAAAAACCCAACCGTCAACTCTATCCAATGAAATGAGTGTAGTTAACTCAAAATTGGCTGAATGTTAATTCTACTAATTTGAAAAGAGTTTTGAACTCAGTGTTGAAGGTAATGAGTTAATTAAATACCTCAATACTTCAACTTAAATGGAGTAAGTTCACAAAACTCATATAAATTAGTTTTTTTTAACTCAAATAGTTGTAGCAATCGGTTTCTTCAAACAGTTTGAGTTGCCTTAACTTATTGGGTTTTACAGTACTCAGTTGGTTTGAGTTCTCTTCATTTATTGGGTTTTACTTTGCTCAAATTGCTTTGTTTACTCGAATAGATTAAGTTCACTGTCATTAGGATTATTATTTGAACTTAAATGGTTTGTTGCAATCGGTTTCCTCAAATGGTTTGAGTTACCTTAACCTTTTTGATTTTACAGTGTATGACTCGGAAGTGACATCATTTAATGGAGAAGAAGCTGACAGTGATCAAGGATGGGCACTATTATTGAATTGTATGATTTTATGCTTGTTTTGTATGATTTTTCGAGGACGACAAGCTTAAAGATCAGACACTGTCACATTTTTTATAAGTGAAAATGTAAGTTTCTGGTAGAATGTCCCTTATGGTATTATTATTTTTTGAAAGAAGTCTCATGCTAAGCAAAGTTGCACTTATTTGATCAAAAATAAAGTGAAAATATATTAGCTCATATATTTTAAAATGAAATATAAAAAAGCACTTCCGGTTAGGTGAGCCGTAGGATGGCAGCATAACATACTCTCCCGGTCAATATGTTCAAAAAGCCCTTATAATTTTACCGATTCAAGTAAGCTTTGTGCCAGACGATTTTAAAATGAGTGGGGCGAAACCTAAAAAGTGGTTTGTAAAGCCAAAAATAAGCGAGGAGAAGAACGAGATGATGGATGACAACGATAAACTGTTACCTGAGAAAAAACATGGCGTCGAAACTTTGCGTGCAGTTAGAACACTCCGAACTGAAGATGGATTTAAGGAAAGAATTCAGCCAATTCAAAGAAGAGTTTAAAAATGATATAAAAACAGAAGTGGACAAGCTGAAAAGTGACATAAATCAGAATAAATCATCTCCGAAGATATTCAGTCTCATGCCACAAGACTGAATGAAGCAGAGGAGCGAATAGCTGAACTCGAGTCGGCAAACCTTGAACTAAAGAAATTAATGTGATGTCAAAGCGTAAAATCATTTAAATAATAATTTGACTTTTAAGAGGAATAAATATGCACGTTAAAATATGTCTTTTTTATTAACTATCTTTTCTTAAATATCTATTTTTACCTTATTGTGGATTACTACGTATAAAGAAATAGACAATTGTTATTACTTGGTTCATTTCATTACATCTTCATTCATCCTGCAGTTATATCAATTTATATTTGGACTTTATTAAAAAGATATAACTTCGGCAGTAGCAAGACATTTTAAAGATTTCGGAAATGACGTTAAACAACTAGAATGTATAGGAATTGACGAAGTATTTGAGTCACATGGAGGAGGTAATCTGAATAAAAGATTATTACAAAGAGAAGCGTTCTGGATTCATAAATTAAAATCACTTACGCCAAGAGGAATAAATGAGGAATTTGACCTTTCTGTGTTTCTTTAATGGTTTGTTATTTAGCTATAATATTGTGAATCATGGATTTTGAGTATGTAAAGATACAAATAATGTGATGAAAATGTATTTTAATGTTTCGGACTGTCGAAATTTCATTGCATTGATGTAGACATGAATAAGTGAATGATGATAATTGATATGCTATTTTCCTGTGCAATGGAGATAATGTTTTTAAAGGTGAAGGTAAATATTTCTTGTGTGGTTAATTACAGTTTTGAAATGAAAATGAGATTTTTAAGTTTTTAATTATTGAGTGGCTGTCTAACTAATGACAAAATGTGATTGACTGTGGGATAAAAGAGTGGAGTGAGAAGATTGTGTCACGCACTGAGGAAGGCATTGTGCCAAAACATCCGTGTTTTGTATTGCCTAAGAATGTAAATTAAAGCTATACAAAGTAAGTATTTAATGAGTGTGAATCATGACCTTCTGAATAATCCTAAAAAAAAAAGCTTAAAAACCACGAGCGGGCAGTGCAAACTTCATTACTGTACTTTATTAAAAACAAATAAGACTAATAAGATGCAAAGGCAAATACCTAATTTCATATACAAATATAATATAGTCCTAAGAAATTCTCAGGGTCACTAAAATCGTCCTCATGGTGGCACTCTTCGAGCATGGATTCAGAAACATTTCTCTTGTGGTACTTTCTGTCTTTCTACTGTATTAGATAACTTTAATTCCTCACTAATCCTTTCCTCATGAATCTTAAGGTCTCGATGTCTGCTATATGTCTTTTTTATACACCTCTGGTTAAGCTCATACCAGAACGTGCATATTAAAAAAATCCTTTGAAAATAAACAAGTTGAGTTATATAAATGTGTCTTAATTCTGTGTGTGCTTTCTCTCCTACAGCAGCGGCCAGACGAGTCCGAGCGTGAGGGCTGGGAATATGCCTCTTTATTTGGCTGGAAGTTTCACCTCAAGCAGAAGAAAACTGACTTGTTCCGTCGCCGGCGCTGGAGACGTCGAATGGAGCCATTAGAAAAGACGGGGCCGGCAGCCATCTTTGCCTTGGAGTGTTCGCTGGTAATGAGGGCTGACTATTTGAGTGATGTGGAGCTGGAATTGGGGTGAGATTTAGACAGAGAGGCTGGAAAGGAAAGTGGTGGGAGAGAATCAAACAAGGGTGAGATGCAATTTAGACGAAGCGAAGGCGAGAATGGGTGTGGAGGGCTTTGAGTTTGGACAAATCGGAGGTGCTGAGAGAGACTGGGCAAGCAATGTGGAATCAGCCTGGTAAAATAAGGGCATCGTGGGATATCATTTACAGGGAGACAGTGACGGAACAGTGAGTGTGAAAGACAGCGTATGCATAAAGCCTTGTTAGTATGCTTATTCTCTTACGCATAGTCTGGTCCTCTGGGTGCATTGTTACAGATCTATTCCAGGCTGCTTTGGCATGGGATGTCATGTGGTCTTGGCTGGGTTGATAATTGAGAGTTGATGAGGGTCTGGAAAGGATCCATGGTGCAAGTGAAAGGCCTCAGTGCTTCGCAGAGGTAAACTGGAAGAATCCTTTGCTTTACTGGACACCTGAAAGTTGGACCAAGAGGCTTCAAGTATAAGCATCAAATATGAATTTTAGACAAATTGAATGGTATCTGTATGATGAGGAGTGTTTAATCTAGATTTTTTTCTCTCGGTAGAATATATAAGTATAACTGTGTGTGTGTGTGTATATATATATATGTGTGTGTGTGTGTGTGTGTGTGTGTGTGTGTATATATATATACACACACATATTTACACATATATATACACACAAGGAGAAAAAAAATCTAGATTAAACACTCCTCATCATTTATATATATATATATATATATATATATATATATATATATATATATATATATATATATATATATATATATATATATATATACACACACACACACACACACACACACACACACAGTGCATCCGGAAAGTATTCATAGCGCTTCACTTTTTAAAAAAAAATTTATGTTACAGACTTATTCCAAAATGGGTTAAATTAATTTAGTTATTTCCTCAAAATTCTACACACAATACCCATAATGACAATGTGAAAATGACAATGTTTTTTTAATTGTTGCAAATTTATTACAAATAAAAAACCTGAAAAATCACATGTACATAAGTATTTACAGCTTTGCTCAATTCTTTGTTGATGCACTTTTGGCAGCAATTACAGCCTCAAGTCTTTTTGAATATGATGCCACAAGCTTGGCACACCTGTCTTTGGGAATTTTTGCCCATTCCTCTTTGCAGTACCTCTCAAGCTCAATCAGGTTGGATGGGAAGCGACGGTGTACAGCCATTTTCAGATCTCTCCAGAGATGTTCAATAGGATTTAAGTCTGGGCTCTGGCTGGACCAGGACATTCACTGAGTTGTTGTGAAGCCACTCCATTGATATTTTTGGCGGTGTGCTTTAGGTCATTGTCCTCCTTGAAGATGAACCGTTGGCCCAGTCTGAGGTCAGGATGTCTCTGTAAATTGATGCATTCACCTTTTCCTCTATCCTGAGTAGTCTTCCAGTTCCTGCTGCTGAAAAACATCCCCACAGCATGATGCTGCCACCACCATGCTTCACTGTGGATAGTATTAACCTGATGATGAGTGGTGCCTGGTTTTCTCCAAACGTAACCCCTGGCATTCACTCCAAAGAGTTCAATTTTAGTCTCATCAGACCAGAAAATTTTGTTTCCTAAAGAGAAAGGCCTGAGAGTCCTTCAGATGAATTTTGGCAAATTCCAGGCGGGGATTGGCTTTCGTCTGGCTACTCTACCATACAGGCCTGATTGGTGGATTGCTGCACAGATGGTTGTCCTTCTGTAAGGTTTTCCTCTCTCCACAGAAGAACGCTGGAGCTCAGACAGAGTGACCATTGGGTTATTGATCACCTCCCTGACTAAGGCCCTTCTCCCCCGATGACTTGGCTTAGATGGCCGGCCAGCTCTAGGAAGAGTCCTGGTGGTTCCCAACATCTTCCACTTGCGGATGATGGAGGCCACTGTGCTCATTGGAACTTTCAGAGCAGCAGAAATCTTTCTGTAACCTTTCCCAGCCTTGTGCCTTGAGACAATCTTGTCTCGGAGGTCTACAGACAACCCTTGGACATTGTATAGACCTTACATAGAAAAGTATGCATTTTCAAATCATGTCCAATCAACTGAATTTACCACAGTGACATTGTGAAGTGATGTAGCAAGTAAATAATTTAAGTCAGGAAGGAACACAAAGTGACCGGCTGTAATGTCGCTATATTTTTCAATTATTTGCAACTGATATGGATTATTAGATTATCAGACTTACTTGCAGATAGGGTTGGGCGATGTTGACCAATTTAGCATCGTACGATGTCTAATGTGAAACATCGCAATGGACGATGGAATCGTCTTCATAGGTGGAGGTGAATTAATTATTTGTAGCCTACCGTTTCAACTACCTGGTCTTTGTTTTACCCATAACCGAATCATAAATAAATAAACAAAAGTTACATACAAATTACCACCTGTCAATCACTTTTTCCACGGGACTCTGGCCTGAGTAGGCAGAGAGATCCGTGTCAGTCATTTGTTTGGTGCGGTGGACAGCGGAGGGGTGTCGCGGACGAAAGTGAGCAACGCAGGGGGTCTTGCGGACGAAAGTGAGCGGCGCTGGGTTGTCGCGGACGAAAGTGAAGAGGGTTGGGGAGTTGCGGAAGAAAGTGAAAATAAACAGCGGACAGGAGAGGAGTGCGGTTGAGGAGGGAGATTGGTAATATGAGGTGCCGGATCAGATTTCAGAGGTGCCGGATCCGGGGTGTTACGGCACAAATTAAGCCCTGGATAGAGACAAGATTAATTAAATATCACGTTTAACAACTATAGTGAGACACGATCCAGTGATGCATCCTTGATAAACTGTCCGACGTACACTGTTCTCAGGAGCTCAGACGAGCGCATGAGTGTGTGTGTGTGTGTGTGTGTGTGTGTGTGTGTGTGTGTGTGTGTGTGTGTGTGTGTGTGTGTGTGTGTGTGTGTGTCTGTGTGTGTGTGTGTGTGTGGGTGTGGTCACGTGATGTTCGTTTTCAGAGGACGGAGGGCTGTTCAGAAAGGAGGATCGGCGATGCCGGCTCAGCATCGTGATGTCTATCGGCGATGGATGATGGCATCGTCTATCGGCCCAACCCTACTTGCAGAAGCGAATCTCTCAGTAGTTACTGAGAATTACTGTGATAATGGTTTTAAACGGGTTTCATCTGTGCTAGTTGTTTAGCATAGACTTGGTGTGTTCTGGCCTAAGATGAACCAGTTTAGCGGAATGAGTAAGACATTTCACCTCTAAGTGTGAAACAGATTACAAGTTACAGTGAACAGATTCACTAGGATGAATCAGACATTTTACTGACATGGATGAGGAATAGAGAAATTTAAGATTTATGAACCAATTCAATAAAATTCTTGAGACTTTTTAACTGCGCTATCCTCTTAGGGTTTGAGTGTCCACGTATGTGGACAGCACATTTTAGTTCTTAAGTGGCTATTTAAAATACTTTATATGTTTTATCTTTTGTTACAGACATACAGTGTCATCCTGCAACATATGCAGCATATGAAATGTCCCAAACCCTATTTTTAACTGTCCAAAATGGGAATTTTTTTGTTTTTACTCTCTGATAGTCAAAGCAAGTTAAAAAAAAAATTCTATGTTAAATATGCATTAAAAATACATTCATGAAAAAGTGTTTTATGTCAATTCGGACCACAAGTCCACATATATAGACATCATTTGTTTCTAAAAGTACATCATATTAAAAGATGATACTTAGATATTTTATTCTAATTAGGTTCCAGTAAGCCCAAATAGCAAAGAGAAATAAAAAATGCATGTAAAAAAACACCTTGGGCCTTAAGAGGATATATATAAGAAAGTGTTTAGGTTGAATTGTTTACTTGAATGAATGAAGACTTTGCAATCCATCCATCCATCCATCCATCCATGAGAGAGATTTGTTTTAAAATGAACTGATTGACTAGAATGAAAGACTTTTCACTGGAACATCTGAGAGAGCTTCAGGATCAATAACTTTATCAGAATGAATCAGTCTTTTTTAGCACTTAAAGTATCGCATAGAGCAGGGGTCATCAAGCCTGTTTCTGGAGAGCTACCTTCCTGTAGATTTCAGATGCAACCCTGATCAAACACACACTACATTAGGACCTGAAGCAGCACTTGATAATTACAGACAGGTGTGTTTGGTTAGGGTTGCAACTGAAATATGCAGGATGGTAGCTCTCCAGGAACAGGGTTGGTGACCTCTGACATAGAGTTTTTAAGATGAAATAATTCACTAGAATGTCATAGAAGATTGTGTAGGGGTATTTACAGTTTTAACCCAAATAATGACTAGTCTGTCAGATGAAGAAGAGCCGGAGTCAGAGATTTAAATAAATAAAAAAAGTTTACTGAAGATAGTTTGCAGTTTCATCAGCAGAAGCCGCAATGACACTCGCAATGAGTTCCTAGGCCGCTCTGCTTACAATCACAAATCAATAACAATTATACTCTCACATAACGTCATTATGTGCGTCATACATATAGGTGTTCTAACCTGATTGGTTAAGACACAGATAGACTTAGAACATTTCCATGTGGGTGCGTGCATACAATTTTGAAGAATATCTTAAGCATAAACGTCAAACATCCACTAGACTGTTAAGAGCTGACTGCAGACCTGTTAAAAGTATCTACAATCAAATAGAACACACACACTTAAAGTACAATCTGTTTCTTATCCAAGGCTGTGTACTTCATTTATCAAAACTGGTTAAAAACCGGTATACTCTACATTCAGACAGTTAAATTTTCACTACACCAAGTCTATCTTAAATAAAAAGTAAAGTTACTTTAAAAGAATTAACCATAAAAATTGCAAAATCACTTAAGACATTTTAGATAGAATTAACTCATAGAAATAACAATAAAAACAATAGAACAATATTGTTTCAAGTCCTCAGCCGTTCATTTCCACTCAAGGTCTCTGTGACGTCTGACCTAGTTTGGTGGCTCCTGAAAATAGTTTCAAAGAGACAGGCAATGCACTAAACATTCTTACATAAGGCAGTGTATTTAACTTAATCATTAGTTGAAATCAATGCAAAGTTAAATAGTCGTTTAAATAATCAATTAATTATCTTTAATGAAAAGAATGAGAAATAAGATAATGAGGAAAGAATAAACATCCGCGCTGAGATGGATGGGACCGGATGGGATGGTAGAAATCCGAATCCTTCAATCGATTTCTTTAATACAAATAATAAATATTATTTTAAGATGAATTAGTTACCCAGAATGAATTGGATTTTATTTTTCACCATTACAAAAGTAAGAAAGACATTTATATTATGAACTGTTTCAATAAAATGGACCAAACTTTTCACTGTGCCATGTACAAGCTGTTTAGGTTGAATCAATTTGCTAGAATCAATCAGACTTTACTGCATACGACATGAAAGATAGAGAGCACTTTTAAATGAAACAGTTTACTAGAATAAATCAAACTCTCCACTGTGACGTATGGGAAATAGACATTTAGGATCAATTCAATCAATGAATTAGACTTTTGACTGATACATATGGATGGAGTGTGGTCTGAAATGATCCAGTCCACTATACATTCCCTAAAACGAATTCCCTAAAATAAGTTACTTCTCTCAGATATGAGCCTTTTAGGATGAGTGATTCACTAGAATGTATCAGACATTTCAGAAAACAGGTTTTGATTATCCCTTGGCTTTCTTGGTGCTAAAACCTGCATGTGTGAACGGTGTGCCATGAAAAATATCAATTCTGTGTATTTGGTTGCTCTGCACCACAAATTGTTAAAATTGAAGTCTTGTTTTAGAGGGCACATTGGAGGGTGTGTTTCTTTACTTATTTTTTTTTCTCCAAAACCGTACAAGGGTATTGGGTTATGTAAACAGAGTGAGCCACAAATGACATAGCAGTTTTAGTTTGGTTAATAGACATCATCTGGCATTTTATTCAGAGAAGGTCAGGATTTTTGCATGTGTCAAAATGATATTCGAGTGTCTTGGGATGGTGACACGTAATCACTTCATTCCAGTGGTTTGTGGCGCTTATACAGTTGCCTTTTCCACAACTGACAGCAAAGTCATCATTAACACGTACTCTGTTTACTCTTTTGGTCGGAGTATTGTGATATCTGATCCAACATGAATGCCTTGTCTTGTCCAGACGCCAAAAATGCCAACATATGCAAGTCTGCTGTTTACATTGAAAGAACATGGTGTGTCTCACAGTGTTTTTGTTTGTTCCTTTTTGTCAACAGAGCAGCGTTACTGATGAAAAAAATGACGATAAGTCAGTCACTACAACATTTGGTGTTAGCCGGCCGACCATCTCCTGCTTCTTCGATAGTGAGTCAAACATGCCGGTTTTCTCAGCTCATTTAAAATGCAGGCACATTTAAAAGATGGCTAAGGCTAGACTGATGTTTTTATTTATGATTATTCAGATGGGACCCTGTATCATTTGCGCTGTTACTTGTATCAGGCCAGAGACCTGCTGGCGATGGACAAGGACAGTTTCTCAGGTGAGCATACAGTACTGCCTTAATTGTTACTATTATAGAAAGCAAAAATGTAAATCAAGGTTGTGTGTCTACATACATACTAAGATACCGTTATACATACATGTGTGTATATATATATATATATATATATATATTTATACAACAGTTCTGTCTGGTTCTTGAATCTGATTGGCTGATAGTCGTGCGATATTCTGCAAATAACAGCACTCGTCCAGCCTCTTCACCTTTCACCCTTGTGTATTACTTCGCCCACATACAGCAACAAGCAGAGGACACTCTACAGTTTGACAAATGTTGCTGGTGTCGGACAACATATAGTGCCTATTTTAAAATATTTATAGTTTCTGAGAGAAAACATGTCGACGGCTATTAGCCTGTCATTGAGCGGAGCAAAAACACTTGATGTTGTCCATCCACAAGATGGCGACAAAGACAGCATAATAAGCCTTTAGAAACGAAAAACTGTGTAATTTCTAACTACAGCTGATCAAATCATTATTAAACAAGCAAGTGACATTCTAAGTCGATCTCTCTCTTTTGTATGTTGTAGTACTGTATTTATACCATAGTAATTGTAGTGTATTAAATGTGAGATGGGACTCACAGGAATGTATGTATTTTTTATTGGCCACTCTTTGTACAACTCTGAGTTACTTTTTGGTTGGCCATCTGTTTGTTTCCAGTCTCCTCCTGTTTTCGTTACTGCAGACTAGTTCAGTAAAAAGAAAGAAAAAGAAATGCCCGCATGTGTTTAGCGTTTTTCCTTATCGCAAACACAACAGTAATCTGGTAGTGTTAGCGCTGCTTTGGCTTTTTTGGGAATAATTATTGTGATCTCCTGATTGTAACAGAAATACTGGAACAATGTCTGTGGACTTCATGCCGTTCAGTTCCTTTTCCAAAAGGATTTTTAGACTCTCATGTTTGATTTTCTTCTTTTATAGACACGATTATGCTGTTGAACTGTTGTATAAACGCAATATCACACTCGTAGAAGTGCGATATGACTGTATATCGGCACTGGCAGGACACTAAAGCATTCAGCCTATGGTCTCTTGCCCATGCATGCCTCCCATTAGTGCCGATATACAGCCTTACCACACTGCTTCATACATTCATACATTGCCTGAAAGTTAGTGAATATGTGAAATGTGAAAACTTTTAACAAAAAAAGAGAGATTGGTCACACTTTATTTTAAGGTACAATTCTCACTGTTAACTAACTATAAAGACTTTTATCTCAATCAAATACTAATTGGCTGCTTAATAATAGTTATTAAGGGAGTAGTTGGGTGTAGGTATTGGTAGGATTAAGGATGTCGAATTAGATCATGCACAATATACTGTAAGTAATAATGAGCAACCAATATCTTAATAATATGCATGCTTATAAGCTACTAGTTAATGGTGAGAATTAGTCCCTATACTAAAGTGTTACCGAGAGATCATACAAAATGTATGTTATTTTTTTGTTTTAAACTGACCTGAGTAAGATATTTTACATAAATTATGTTTAAAATAGCCTGAAATATTAAAACGACCGAACCCTTGGTTTTTAATATTGTGTGTGGTCACCTGGCCGATATGCTTTGTAATGATTGTTTACGAGCCCCTTGTTTGTTCTGAACAGTTAATCCGATGCTTTCCTTCAGAATAATGTTTCATGTCCTGCAGATACTTCAGTTTTCCAGCAGTGACTGTTTGATTTGACATCTATTAAACACAACTATTAAAAAAGGTTCAAGTTGTACATTCAGGATACATTAAGAGCTGGCGTGTTTTCATTCACTGATATTGGCACAGATATAGTGTCATAGTGCATAATAAGGCCCAATCCGGCGACGCGGTGGCGCAGTAGGTAGTGCTGTCACCTCACAGCAAGAAGGTCGCTGGTTCGAGCCTCGGCTGAGTGAGTTGGCATTTCTGTGTGGAGTTTGTATGTTCTTCCGGCATTCGCATGTGTTTCCTCCGGGTGCTCCGGTTTCCCCCACAAGTCCAAAGACATGCGGTATAGGTGAATTGGGTAAGCTAAAATTGTCCGTAGTGTATGTGTGTGAATGAGTGTGTATAGGGGTTTCCCAGTGATGGGTTGCAGCAGGAAGTGCAGCATCTGCTGCGGAAAACATATGCTGGATAAGTTGGCGGTTAGATTAATTACCCCAGATTAATAAAGGGACTAAGCCGAAAAGAAAATGAATGAATGCATGAATGAAGGCCCAATCCCAGTTATACCCCTTAGCCCTTCCCCTTACCCCTACCCCTCGTTTTGCATGCTCACGTGGTGTACGGTTGTCCCAATTCTCTTTAGCTTGAAGGTGTAGGGCTAAGGGGAAGAGCTAGCCCTTGAAACAGAGATTTTCTAGGACCACACTCAAAACCAAGGAGTACGAAGATTTTCCATAATACACCAGCTACAACGGTAACATGACTGAATTTTTACAAACAAGCATGTGTTTTAAAACATTCATAATGGCGTTTCATTCATGTTTTTAGGTCATGCATTAAAAAAAACAAAAAACATGCTAAATTTCGCTCTCGACAACATGTGATGATGTGTGCTGGTGTTGTAGTGGTGTCCCATTTCATAGGGGTAAATTTTGTAGACCTTTCCCTACACACTTTGTCTCAATGGCCAAGGGGAAGGGGTAAAAAATTGAATTGGGATTGGGCCTAAAGCTGTTAGTATGAATGGGTCTTTACCAATTCTGAACATTTGCAGTTTTTAATTTATGGTAGATAAAAAAAAACCTATAGAAAGTAAAATGAACTTAAAAGGTTTCAAAGTTTAAATTTTGCCCATGTTATTGAGTAAAATCTGATCAAAATATAGAAATATATACCTCATTTATTCAATTTGTTAAGCATCCACATATCCTGCACTGTGACCCCTAAAATCCTGAATTTGTGGTTATTTGCATGAGATTCTGGGTAATATACTCTTCTGAATGCAGCAATAGCATGACATTAAGACACACAGCAGGCATCTGCAAAATCAGCTTTATAAAACATTTACTACAATACCACATGGCACCACAAGACCTCTGCCAGTTGCAGTGACATTTTGCTGAAGTTAACATAAAGTAAGATACACAATTCAAGGTCATGTGGTGGCACAAGTAAGGTCAATAGGTTGTCCTAATGTGAAGCATATTGAGAGAGAGGGAGCAAGAGAGAGAGAGAGAGAGAGCGAGAGAGAGAGAGAGAGAGAGAGAGAGTAGCTAGGGTGGCGTGAGTGGTTGCTAGGGTGTGGCTAATAAGTTAAAAGGTCATCAGTGATTGGCAGATTGGTAGTCTTAGTTAAATGAACCCAACCTTAAGTCTGACAGTCTGGCGGAAAGTTATGATTTTCTCAAGCCACCATAAATATGATATATTGAATAATATGATATATTATTTATATTTTATTTAATTATATATATATATATATATATATATATATATATATATATATATATATATATATATATATATATATATATATATATATATATAATATATTTCCTTTTTTTTTTTTTACTACTGCTATCTATTGTGTGTACTGTTTTTTTTATTATATATATATATATGTGTGTGCAGGGCTTTACATTAACACCCACCAACCCACCAAATGCGGGTAGATTTCAGTGGTGGCGGGTAAGACAGACATTCCCACTAGCCACTTTGGCTGGTTGAAAATAATTTTCCCAGATAATAATTCACAAAAGCTTGGTTCGACAATAAGGATGGTCCAATATGCATGCAAAGGCGATCTTAGAATTGAGAAGCAACACGACTGAAAAATAATTGCGTTCGCGTGAGCAATAAAAAAGCAGATGAATACCGAATGAAAGGATGATCACTCGCGCGTACACCTCAGCTGTTTAAACTAGACTGTTTAAAACGTGTGCGCTCCCGTTTCCTTGCGTGAAGCAACTGTGGCCAGAAACTAGAGGTGCGTCCGAAACCGCATACTTCCATACTATACAGTACGCTAAAATCAGTATGCGAGCCGAGTAGTATGTCCGAATTCATAGAATTCGAAAATCAGTATGCAAGAAGTACCCGGATGACTTACTACTTCCGGCGAGATTCTGAAGTGCGCATCCCATGGACGCTGCGCTATCCCATGATGCCCCGCGAGAGAATTCATGAATGGACGTGAAGCGACGCAACTGACGCAGGTAGGTCACGTGACCATGACAAAATGGCGGATGTAGTACGTCCGAATTCCATTCATACTTCTTACATTCATACTGTATAGAACGTACTTTTCTAACGGCCGAGTAGTACGTTTAAATTCAAATGCAGTACCTACTGAGTAGTAGGCGGTTTCGGACGCAGCCTAGGGGTGTCAAAATTAATCGTTTCTTCGGTGCACCGCGATGCAGACGCGGACAATTCGGTATCGGTTCAGTAATAATCATAACCGGTTATGATGTACTGACGTCATTTATCTCCTGTGCGCTATGTCGCGGTAGCTTACTATGGCGAGGGAGGTGAGCGCGAGCGTTTACAATGCTTCGCCTACTTGACGCACAAACTGTGCACAATTTCACTGCGTGTGTGTTTTCTGGACACTCTTTCACTGACACTTACAGCAGAAGCCCCTATTTCACTGCGATTGAGAGAATGAAAGTAAACTTCATTACTCTCTCTCTTACTCTCTCTCGCTGTGGCCCATTTGACCTGCTGGCGTGACTTTTTCTCTCCTCGCGGCCGATACGGCGATACTTTTGGATAGAGGTCTGCATTCCCGCGGGTGTAAGGCGGGAGCCGCTGGACCAGACCAGATTTCTTGCGGCGCGGAAATAAATTTCCAAATAAAGCGCGGGAGCGGTCGGTAACTCTGGTGTAAGTTGAACGGGAGCGGGCGGTCTAACAATATCGCTCCCGAGCAAGCACGTGTGTGTGTGTGTGTGTGTTTATGTGTGTGGACTGTGAATGCGAGAGAGACTGATGCTGTGTGTTGCTGTCTATGTTTGTGTGTGCGTGTATGTGTGTGAATGAGAGGGCGTGATGCTCTGTGTCGCTTGCTTGGTGCTGTGTGTCTGTGTGTGTGTGTGTGTTTATACAGACAGCCCCAAATATAAAACTGTGTTTAGGGAAAGCATCGACAATGCACCGTGATGCACCGAGATATCGAATTGAACCGAATCGATGGCATGATAATCGTAACCGAACCGTGAGACCCAGTGTAGGTTCACACCTCTACCAGAAACACAGCTGATGTGATCGGTTCTCTTTCAAATAGACTAGACAAAAAGTGATGAACATGCACCCACAGTCCTGCTGCTTTCAAGAGCTCCATATTTGTATTTTTGTAAGCAGCGTTTGCTTTTGCTTTCACAATTACAGAACAGATTTTTTATGGGTCTAACGTTAAACCGTGTGTGTTATAATCCTTTCATTATCACACGGTATGTTTTTTTACCTGCTTTCTTTTGCGTGATGTGGTTTAATTATAATTTTTTACAATAACATTGCTTTAATGGGAGATTACTCCCCATTTATGTGTAGTTATAGTGATCTGAGACCTTTAGCCAGGACAGGACAGGATTACTGTGCATATTTTAGATACATGACAATAATTATTTTTTAAATGTCTTTTTTTTTTTTTTTTTATAAATGCTTTGTTAATAAAAAGTATAGTAAACAGCAATATTTTACTTGTTTTAACACATTTAAATTTTGAGGCTAAAAAATAATTAAATGTTTATGTTTGGTGTGGTCAGAGATAAATGTGGTAAATCCTTCATTTTGAGCTCTGAAAATTATGTGAAATAAAAACTAATTGTAATACTATGAAACCATGACCCATTTGCTCATGAACATTTAGCAAGCTCATACACGACACACAAAAAGTGAAATGAATGAGGCATGTGGAGATAATGCAAAATCTAAATCAAGTTATTTTAGCATGTCAAGGTCATATTTATGTGTATAAAATATATTTCCCCAACAATACAATTGTGTAACACAGTGGCTGGTGATCAAAAAAGTTAGTGTCAAGCCCTGTATGTATGTTACTTTTTATTTAAACTTTATAAATGCTTTGGCAATACATTTGTAACATTTGTCATGCCAATAAAGCAACTATTGAATTGAATTGAATTGAATTGAGAGAGAGAGAGAGAGAGAGAGAGAGAGAGAGGAGAGAGAGAGAGAGAGAGAGAGAGAGAGAGAGAGAGAGAGAGAGAGAGAGAGAGAGAGGGGGGGGGTGGGTGGGGGGTAAGGGCAGAATTGCAATTATATGAATTTCTGTAGAAATAACAAAAAAGGTCACCATTTCATGGAATAATAGGAACATTTTATAAATAACAAAATCATAAAAGAAGTCTTTTGAGATGTAATGGTAGATGAACCGTAACTTAGCTTACGTCAGGAGGGGTGAAATATTGTGCCTGGCACAGATTGAACCAAAGCAGTTTGGGTCAAGTGTATCCCAGTGAGAAGTGAAATGAAGTAAATTTATGAGAGAAGACGTTGGCAGCAATGATGTAAAAAATGACATTTGTATAGAGAAGGCGAGGTATATACAGTAACTAATCAAGTGTGAGCTATGGCCTGGTAGTTAGCATGAGTTTTGATGCTGTTGTAGGTTTGAATCTGGCTTGCAACGTCCCTCTTCATCTCCCATTCACACACTGTCCTCTTTGAATCGTAAAAAAAGTAAAAAGGCTAATCAAAATATGCTGAAGTTATTTCGCTGCCATTTTTTCCCTTTTTGATTTACTGGTGTTAGATTTATTTAGCCTATAAACTCATTTTTCACAAGAAATAGTCTTCCATGACTTGTGTCCTTGGAAAGTATCAAAACAAGTGCACATAAAGCATGTGCGCACTGAATGTTCTTTTTTATTTTTTTAGGTTTATTTTAGATGCACGTGGCATTTTGTTGGGTTAAAGGAAGGGATTTAGCTTTAGGATTGTGGTTAGAGCAGCAGATGCTGATGTCAAGCGTCTGAACACACATCAGGTGAAACGTTTTCGCAGTTGTTAATGAAAGAAGTGCTCCATCTTCTTTATAATCGAGGAATTATGTTGCATTTTGGCTGTAACTTCTTTAAAATGCTTTAAAACTATCAAATAATTTTAAATACAATTTTATTGTACACAGTAGTTGTGTCAAGAAAAATGTGACATTGTGTCAAGACTGAATTGTTACTTGGCCCAAATGGAATCTAAACCTACAAGATTCCACAGAAAGTTTCACTGATCCAAAGTTTGTCATTTCCAAAATTGTATGCCCCTAATGCCCATTTTATGTTTGTTTATTAATTGTAATAGTATTGTAATGCAATTGTTAATTGTAAAGTATTTCAGCTGCAAATAAGTTTAAGCCGCCCCTTTTCTGTTTCAAGGGAAAGTTCTAGTAAATTTGCTGTTAAATTACTCACCCTCGAGATGTACTGTTATAACTTTTTTTTTCAGTAAAAAAATAGAGTTGTTTTTGTCTGAAATTGTGGTCAATTTTCTCTGGCTCTTTGTTAGTTGAAAAAAAAAAACATATAATAATATATATAATTCGTAAGATAGTACAAACCAAAAGCTTTGCCACATTTTGTATGTCTCTCTTATTTGACACACAAGGATCAGTTCATGGATCTCTCTGTTAATGAGTTGATGATTAGAAT
Source organism: Danio kyathit (assembly GCA_903798195.1). Classification (NCBI taxonomy): domain Eukaryota; kingdom Metazoa; phylum Chordata; class Actinopteri; order Cypriniformes; family Danionidae; genus Danio; species Danio kyathit. The sequence goes on along the minus strand of LR812525.1, from coordinate 30,947,340 downwards.
CAAGTGTGTTAAGTAAGGAAGACATACAAAATGTGCAGGGTGGGGGAGGCCAAGGACTGGAATTGAGAACCACTGCTTTATTAAGTCTTTGTTTGACGTGTAGTCAGGTGTGTTTTTTTTACATTGAAAATGTACTAAAGAATTTGTGGTCCTTGGTAATTCGCAACATATGCTCATTCTGAAAACGTAGCCCTATATACATTTCTGGAGATCGCGAATTATGTAGCCAGAGCTACGTATAGCTGCATTTCATCTTTTTTTTTTTTTTTTTAGTAATTATTTTTTTAGGGGTTTTCACCTTTATTGGGATAGGACAGTGGAGATTTTGCAGACAGGAAAGTGTGGGGAGCAGAGATAGGGGAAGGATCGGCAAAGGACCTCGAGTCGGGAATCGAACACGGGTCACTGTGAGCACCTTGGTGCTATGTGTTGACGCACTAACCACTAGGCTATTGGCGCCGACTGCATTTCATCTTTAAAACAAACGGTACGAGGCGGCATGACGCCGTTCTTTTTCTCGCTTACCAGCTGACCGTTTACCTCTGTATGGATGGCTTTTCCGCTGTTACTAGTTTGTCCGGTAGCTTGACATGTACATCGGTGGACTTACAGTAAGACACAGAGCAGAGTTGACCACGACAACGGGGTTCAAGTCTGGTGAAGAACGATTCCAGAAAGCAGGTAAGACAAAATCAAAAGCTAAAGAAAAAATGAACAAGTAATTAACAGGGTGAGAATGTTTATAAATCTGAAAGCGTGGTAAAAATCAGGGGGCTTTTCTTTTTCTGGATTGCTTTTTAAAAGCAGGGTTTAGGGAAGGTTGGGTCAGTTGCTTGGTAAGTCAGTCATTTAGTCAGTTGACAGCGGCCTCGCAAGAAAAATTTAAGATTTGAAAAAGCGTACACAATGGCCTCTGGTGATTTGCAAAATAAAAACCTCAAAAAAAAAAAACGTAGCTCCTGAGATGTATTTTGCTCTCTCCAGAAATGTATATAGGGGTACGTAATCAGAAGGAACTTGGGTTGGTAATTTGTAAAATGCATGTTTAGATTACAACCATATTTAAGATTACAAATAACCTTATACAAACAAGTCTGGCTCCTGAAGATATACTGAGGTCTTATGAAGCAAAACAATCAGTCTGTGCAAGAAATTGGACTGTATTTACAATATTATTAGCATTAATTGACATACTGGGCAAACAGTTTTCAGTGTTTCAAGATGAGCAAATCATACTAATATGTATGAACGAGATTAAAATGAATTAGTCACTAATTTAAAAAGTTACAAATTGCCATGAGCACGAATTTCCCAGGCTGTAGACTAGAGCAAATAATATTGTAAATAATTTTCAATTTTTTGCACAGGCTGATTGTTTCACTTCACAAGACTTCACTGCATCAGAGATTGCACTCTAAAAATGACAGGTTATTTCAACCCAATTTTTGGTGTAACAAGGACAAACCCAACTACTGGGTTAATTTTTTTAATTGAATGAATAGGACCAAATTTAACCCAATGTTTAGGTTAGTCCATATTTTACCCAATTTGGCTTTAATTAACCCAGCATTTCTTAGAGTGTGATTTGGGCTTGTTGGGCTTGTTTGTGTTTATTTATTTTTTTACTTTTAAGTTTTCATTCAAAATGTGACACTGACGATGACAAAGAACTGAGAAAAAGTCAAGTATACAGTAAAAGAGCTTTCTTGGCAACACTCGGAGTAGTATTTCACTCTCTTTAAAGCAAAACGGGTCTGTTGCCATGGTCTAAAGCTCTTACTTGTGGTAGTGAAATTTTTAACCCCGAGTGCTTCACATCATTAAAATACAGGCAAAATACGCCTGCTGGTTATCACCCATTAGAGATGTCTGGTATAAATCTCTTGTGCATGGAAAAGCCATAGTCTAAAAATGGAACAAAGATGAAAGGAGGAAAAAAACAGAAAGAAAAGAGACATTAAGGTGGAGAAAGATCTGAAGTATACTGTTTTTTTTTTTTTGTTTTTTTGTGAAATTCTGGAAATGTCGCTACCCGGGCTGTGCGTTAAAGGTTCATTCTGAACCCGCAAGCACAGATGAAAAAACATTGAGGATCCTTTTAAAAATACAGGCCTGGTATAAATCAGGCCAGTCTGGCTCTCTGATTACAAATCTACAAATAGTTTGGGTCGGTCTCCTGATGCACAAAACCCAGCCTAGATCTTTTACAGGGTTCCTAGCTCTGAGGAAAACGAATAAATCAAGCTGGAGGCAGAAATCACTTGTCCTTGGTGCGCTTGAGACGGAGTTTGGTAAAGGGATATGATTGATGGCCACAATATTTATAAAGGAGGGGAAAATGTAGAGCTGCATCAGTGATTTGGCTACTAGAGGCAGATTAGAGGAAGAGAGAGAATAAGGACAGATACTATTAGATTATCTATCTATAGATCTGTCTGTCTGCCTTTGTCTGTCTGTTGTTTTATCATTCTATTTGTCTTTTTCATTGATTTGTTGATTTATCTATCTATTGGTTATTTTGTTCTATCTATCTATCTATCTATCTATCTATCTATCTATCTATCTATCTATCTATCTATCTATCTATCTATCTGTCTGTCTGTCTGTCTGTCTGTCTGTCTGTCTGTCTGTCTGTCTGTCTGTCTGTCTGTCTGTCTGTCTGTCTGTCTGTCTGTCTGTCTGTCTGTCTGTCTGTCTGTCTGTCTGTCTGTCTGTCTGTCTGTCGTTCTATTTTTCTATCGTTTTGTTGATTTATCTATCTATTGGATCTATTGTTGTATTCATCTGTCATTCTATGATTCTTTCTGTCATTCTATTGTTCTATATGTCATTCCATCTGCCCGTTCGTCCATCCATCCGTCCATCCATCTGTCTGCACATCATGATTTTGCCAAGTACGATGCGATCCTGGTTTACCATGTACATTGATCCTGGAACATTATTTTTGTAATCCATACCTATTCCCTACCCCTAAACCCAACCATATCTGTAGATTATTCCCAAAGTCAGAGGGGAATAATGGTTGGATAACAATCATGTAGAAGTGATTAGGTAAGCCTAAATTTACATAAAATGTAAACGTATCCCTTATTTCTGATTGGTTGAATGTTGTTCCAGGATCAACATAGATGTTAATCCAGGAACATGTCCTACTTGGTAAAATTAGGTTGTGATCATTGTTCATCCATCTTTCTGTCTATCATTCTGTTTATCCGTCATTCTGTCTATTATTGTTCATCCATCTTTCTGTCTATGATTATGTTAATTCATCGTACTGTCTATCATTCTGTTCATCCATCGTTCTGTCTATCATTTTGTTAATTCATCGTTCTGTCTATCATTTTGTTCATCCATTGTTCTGTCAGTCATTGTTCATCTATCGTCCTGTCTATCATTCTGTTCATCCATCATTCTGTTTATCATTGTTTATCCATCATTCTGGTAATCCATTGTTCTGTCAGTTATTGTTCATCCATCGTTCTGTCTATCATTCTGTTCATCCATCATTCTGTTTATTCATTGTTCTGTCTACCCTGTTCATGTATTGTTCTGTCTATCATGCTGTTCATCCATTGTTCTATCATTCTGTTCATCCATCATTGTTCATCCATCGTTCTGTCTATCATTTTGGTCATGCATCATTCTGTTCATGCATCATTCTATTCATCCATCATTCTGTTTATTCATTGTTCTTTCTATCCTGTTCATCTATAGTTTTGTCTATTATTCTGTTCATCTATTGTTCTGTCTGTCATTCTGTCTATCATTTTGTTTATCTATCGTTCTGTCTATCCTGTTCATCTATCGTTTTGTCTATTATTCTGTTCATCTATTGTTCTGTCTATCATTTTGTTTATCTATCGTTCTGTCTATCCTGTTCATCCATCGTTCTGTCTATCATTCTGTTCATCCATCATTCTGTTTATTCATTGTTCTGTCTACCCTGTTCATGTATTGTTCTGTCTATCATGCTGTTCATCCATTGTTCTATCATTCTGTTCATCCATCATTGTTCATCCATCGTTCTGTCTATCATTTTGGTCATGCATCATTCTATTCATCCATCATTCTGTTTATTCATTGTTCTTTCTATCCTGTTCATCTATAGTTTTGTCTATTATTCTGTTCATCTATTGTTCTGTCTGTCATTCTGTCTATCATTTTGTTTATCTATCGTTCTGTCTATCCTGTTCATCTATCGTTTTGTCTATTATTCTGTTCATCTATTGTTCTGTCTGTCATTCTGTCTATCATTTTGTTTATCTATCGTTCTGTCTATCCTGTTCATCCATCGTTCTGTCTATCATTCTGTTCATCCATCATTCTGTTTATTCATTGTTCTGTCTACCCTGTTCATGTATTGTTCTGTCTATCATGCTGTTCATCCATTGTTCTATCATTCTGTTCATCCATCATTGTTCATCCATCGTTCTGTCTATCATTTTGGTCATGCATCATTCTATTCATCCATCATTCTGTTTATTCATTGTTCTTTCTATCCTGTTCATCTATCGTACTGTCTATTATTCTGTTCATCTATTGTTCTGTCTGTCATTCTGTCTATCATTTTGTTTATCTATCGTTCTGTCTATCCTGTTCATCTATCGTTTTGTCTATTATTCTGTTCATCTATTGTTCTGTCTGTCATTCTGTCCATCATTATGTTTTTCTATCGTTCTGTCTATGCTGTTCATCTATCGTTCTGTCTATCATTCTGTTTATCCATCATTCTGTTCATCCATCATTCTGTCTATCTTGTTCATCCATCGTTCTGTGTATCATTCTCTTCACCCATCATTCTGTTCAACCATCGTTCTGTCTATCATTGTTTATCCATCATTCTTATAATCTATCATTCTGTCTATCATTTTGTTCATCTATTGTTCTGTCAGTCATTGTTCATCTATCGTTCTGTCTATCATTCTGTTCATCCATCAATCTGTTCATCCATTGTTCTATCATTCTGTTCATCCATCATTGTTCATCCATCATTCTGTTCATCCTTCATTCATTGTTCTGTCTATTCTGTTCATCCATCGTTCTGTCTGTCATTCTGTTAATTCATCATTCTGTTCATCCATCATTGTTCATCCATCGTTCTGTCTATCATTCTGTTCATCTATTGTTCTGTCTGTAATTTTGTCTATCATTTTGTTCATCTATCGTTTTGTCTATCATTCTGTTCATCTATCTTTCTATCATTCTGTTCATCCATCGTTCTGTCGATCATTTTGTTCATCAATTGTTCTGTCAGTCATTGTTCATCTATCGTCCTGTCTATCATTTTGTTCATCCATCATTCTGTCTATCATTCTGTTCATCCATCATTCTGTTTATTCATTGTTCTGTCTATCCTGTTCATCTATCATACTGTCAATCATTCTGTTCATCCATTGTTCTATAATTTTGTTCATCCGTCATTGTTCATCCATCGTTCTGTCTATCATTCTGTTCATCCATCATTCTGTTTATTCATCTATCATACTGTCAATCATTCTGTTCATCCATTGTTCCATAATTTTGTTCGTCTGTCATTGTTCATCCATCGTTCTGTCTATCATTCTGTTCATCCATCATTCTGTTTATTCATCTATCATACTGTCTATCATTCTGTTCATCCATCATTCTGTTTATTCATCTATCATACTGTCTATCATTCTGTTCATCCATTGTTCTATCATTCTGTTCATCCATCATTCTGTTTATTCATTGTTCTGTCTACCCTGTTCATGTATTGTTCTGTCTATCATGCTGTTCATCCATTGTTCTATCATTCTGTTCATCCATCATTGTTCATCCATCGTTCTGTCTATCATTTTGTTCATCCATCATTCTGTTCATCCATCATTCTGTTTATTCATTGTTCTTTCTATCCTGTTCATCTATCGTACTGTCTATTATTCTATTCATCTATTGTTCTGTCTGTCATTCTGTCTATCATTTTGTTTATCTATCGTTCTGTCTATGCTGTTCATCTATCGTTCTGTCTATCATTGTTTATCCATCATTCTGTTCAACCATCGTTCTGTCTCTCATTGTTTATCCATCATTCTGATAATCTATCATTCTGTCTATCATTTTGTTCATCTATTGTTCTGTCAGTCATTGTTCATCTATCATTCTGTCTATCATTCTGTTCATCCATCAATCTGTTCATCCATTGTTCTATCATTCTGTTCATCCATCATTCTGTTTATTCACTGTTGTGTCTATTCTGTTCATCTATCGTACTCTCTATCATTCTGTTCATCCATCGTTCTGTCTGTCATTCTGTTAATTAATCATTCTGTTCATCCATCCTTGTTCATCCATCGTTCTGTCTATCATTCTGTTCATCTATTGTTCTGTCTGTCATTTTGTCTATCATTTTGTTTATCTATTGTTCTGTCTATGCTGTTCATCTATCGTTTTGTCTATCATTCTGTTCATCTATCTTTCTATTATTGTTCATCCATCGTTCTGTCTGTCCTGTTCATCTATCATTTTCTCTATCATTCTCTTTATCCATCATTCTGTTCATCCGTCATTGTCTATCTTGTTCATCTATCGTTCTGTCTATTATTCTCTTCATCCATCATTCTGTTCATCCATCGTTCTGTCAATCTTGTTCATCTATCGTTCTGTCTATCATTCTCTTCATCCATCATTCTGTTCATCCATCGTTCTCTCTATCATTCTGTTCATCCATCATTCTGTTTAATCTGTTCATCCATTGATCTGTCTATCATTCTGTTCATCCATCATTCTGTTTATCCATCATTCTGTCTATCATTCTGTTTATCTATTGTTCTGTCTATCCTGTTCATCTATTGTTTTGTCGATCATTCTGTTCATCTACCCTTCTGTCTATCATTTTGTTCATCTATTGTTCTGTGTATCATTCTATAATTTAATTACTACCGTATTTATATATCGTTCTGTGAATTCATTGTTTTATCTTCCTTTTTCTATATCATTATATTTGTTGTTCGCTGTTTATTTTTGACACTCTTTAATACTGATATATGGGAAATAATCCATTCTGAGTTCCTTGGTTGTCTTTCTCTTTTCCCTCTGAGCATGTCATTGTTCCCAAGGGTCATGCATCATGTTTGAATCGTACACGTGGGCAGCAGTCGACATGTCCAGTCCCACAATGCCCTTGGGAAAGGCTGTTTATTTACTGTTCACTATAAGCAGCCAGATTAGACACTGCCTGTGTTTATTTCCCATTGGCTCCTGGGTAACAGTGCACGCTCCCCATAGCTTGTTTATCTCTTTGTTTATTTGAGCCACTGTGTTTGTGGGAAGTTGTGTGTGTGCCTGTGTGTAACTGGGCTAGTTTAATAAGAGCTGGGAAAAGTGTCTGATTCTCCCTCCCAAGTAAAACCGTCCCACTGAGGCTGCTTTACGTCGACTGAAATAATAAACTTTGACTCTCCTTCCAATTTCTGTCATTCCTAAGTAGTTGATGTCACTCTCCTATTTTTTTGCGCCTCAAGAGCATATGTTTATGTAAACGTTTGGATGTTGTGCAGTTTAAAGGAATAATTTTATCCTCATGTCATTAAAAACATCATTAGCTGCAGCAAAATTGATATGCCATTAGCAGTGTTGTGCTAGTTACTGAAAAATGTTAACTAGTTACAGTTACTAGTTACTTCATTTAAAAAGTAACTCAATTACTTCATTAATTACTTACATCCAGAGGTGTAAAGAGTACCTGAAAACCATACTTGAGTAAAAGTACAGATACCTTACTGTAAAAATTACTCCATTACAAGTTACAAGTCACCAATTCAAATAAGACTTGAGTAAAAGTATTAAAGTATCCGATTTTAAAAGAACTTAAGTATTTTACTCATACTGAATGTAGGCTCAAAGAGCACCAAGAAAGGTTTATTTTCCTAATATATAAATTAAATTTAACACCTCAATGTTTCAAAATGGCAGAACAAAATATATTTAAAAATAGAACAAAAAGTCTCAGTCAAACTCAAATGTTCAAAAAAGCCACAAACAATTTATCAACAAAAAAAAAAGTAGTAAAACGTAGTAAAAAAAAATCAGAGCTGACTTTGATGTGATTCATCTCTCAGTATCAGAGGGGGGCAATATTTTTTATTTTGAGTAGTTTTGTAAACAGTATGTGTTGAGCAGTAATTTAATGCTGGGCGTGTCATCGTGATTGACAGCTGTGATTGACAGTTTCTCAAAGCAGACGCCGGAGCTTCGGCAGGAGACTGAAGTGTTATTATTCCATTTCTGTGTTATTTTACCATGATAAAATGAGTTGCTCAGCAGTAAACTAGAGTTTCTGACATACAGGATCTGGTGAAACACTGTTTATTCGTTAGGGTCAGGGGGCTTTATCAGTTATTTGATACACGCCTAACCACCCAGATAGCAAAATACACTCGGGCCAGTTCCGGCTACACTCTCGCCTGCCGGAGACTTACCCCTCGGCCCGACTCCGTCTGCTGTACCTACTCGCGCGCATTACTCGCGGGCCGATCCGGCTCGGATGCGGCAGCGTCGGCTCGCTAACGGCCGCCGCATCTGGCCCGATTGACTCGGGCAGTGTGTCCATAGGCATCCAGTCAGATCCGGCGGCCGTTAGCGAGCCGACGCTGCCGCATCCGAGCCGGATCGGCCCGCGAGTAATGTGCGCTGCGGCCTGGAGCTGGCGCGATTAAATCTTCATTATATAAACCGCACCTTTGTTAACGTTATTACAACCATTTGTGTTGATAAAACAGCAAACCAGGCTCCTATGTAAACGCAAAGTGTACATTAGCGAGCCTTTGTTATAGTGCAGACACCGGCGGTCAAGTGAGCAGTTCGGGGGGCGTGGTTGATTTGTTGTACAAGCATTCGGTTGGAAGCTTGATTCCGCAGCTCCTCCTCTGGCTCCATCAGGCAGTCCTTCTGCGCATGCCCAGGCTCCAATTTCAGCAGTCTTCTGCCACAGTTTGTGTCCGTCACGAGGCGTTTTTTCCTTCACAGCGTTTAATGGAAAATGGCGCTGTCGCGTCGTCCATATTTTATACAGTCATTGGCACAATTACAATGTAACGAGTAACGGTAAGCATCTGTTCAAATGTAGTGGAGTAAAAAGTACACATATTCAATCAAAAATGTAGTCAAGTAAAGAGTAAAAGTTGCTTATATTTTTGATACTCAGTACAAGTACAAAGTAGCCAAAAAAATACTTAAGTAAAGTAACGAAGTCCATTTACTCAAGTACTTTACACCACTGCTTACATCAAAAAGTAATGCATTGCTGTTAAAAGTAATTTTTGAGTTACTTTTCCAAAGAACATTTTTAATGCTCCCATTAATGCTCTTATAACATCACTTCAGTGCTGCATGAAGAATACACTGTTGATCAACTTCACAGTGTTAATTCAGTTGCATTCTCACAACTAAAACACAAGACAGACTTAAATAAAAAGTAAATTTTAAACACATATTTAATTAAGTCAGATCAGCAGCACAAAAATGAAAAAATCACAAGGTGAAAAACCAGCTGATTAATATATTTTGAAACAAAAAAGCTAAACCTAAAGTTACTTCAGCATCATAAAAGTTCGTATTTAACTCTTAAACATGTTTCTTCACAGTTTGAGTATAAAAATAGCGACAATATACAACAAACACAAAACCTTTATGAAATAAATAATCTGAATTATCATTTAGAATCAATTTGGTAAAACTCAGCACCAAAAAAACTGCAATTATACACGACCATAACATTTTTAAACAAAACAAAAACAACAGCTGCTCAAAAATGAAATCAATGAGCAATTTTCAAACTGACCACAAATTAAATGTGGTATGTCAGCAATTATGGAAAGTCAGCTGTGTATATTCAAAGTGCCAAATCTGCTGTTGTGCACAGCTATAAACATATGTTTAACGATAAAAATAAATAAATCAGCATTTTTCTAAGCACTATACATTTAAATAATGTGTTCTGAAATATAACAGAAATGTGTCACTGTGTCTACTAAACTAAACAGCAAACATAGTAATATTAGTAATAGTAATTAATAATAATAACGTTAATAGTCTCTCGGTCTCTCTCATGCGCACACACTCAGTCTACCTTGCACGCATTCGGTCTCTCTCGCGGACACACTTGGCCTCTCTGGCGTGCACTTGGTCTCTCGTCTCATACACGACGCGTCTTCTTTATGGTGATTGGTTGGCATCCACCAATCCCACAATGCATCACCCCTGTAAACAGGAAGATGTGGGCTAGACTGCAGCCAAATTAATTAACTTACCAAGTAACAAACAAATGCATCATATTGTAATAATAACGGAGTTACTATATTTAAAAAGTAATGCATTACAGTATTAGTTACTGTAAAAAAGTAATGTTTTTACAGCAACGTATTACTAGTAATGCGTTATTGCGTAATTAAAAGAAAATGACAGATAACACAATGACTTTCTGAAGTAGTAGGACTGAAATTGTATTTTCTCGTAAAGCAAACTCCAATAACCTTTAAGAAACAAGGTTTACAGTGTAGTGACCAGTTTTTATTCAACAGAAATTACAAATAAGTATTTATTATGAAATCTTTTGATTAAAGTATTAAAGCTTTTGGTCAAATTCTCTTTTTGACATCTCACAAATGTACATTTTAGCTTGGATTCAAGGGTGTGAGCATCGCAGAAAGGCTATAAGTCACTTTCCAAAACCTTTTCATTCGATGTTCCTTTCTGGTGGAATGCTATTTCCATTACCACTCAGGCTGCGGATACACTGGTATCCTTTTAACAACTAAAAACTCATCTCTACAGAGAACACCTAAACCCTGGATGAATAATACCAAAACCACCTATAGAAGCACTTTCTCTCTCTCTCCTTCTCTCTCTCTCTCAAAAAAAACTAAACCTCCAGCTCTAGCACAAAATTTCTCTGATCACAAACAAGTTATTTTGAATAACTAGCACTTCTTGTGTGTATTTCCTCTTCTTGTTGAATTGCTGAATACCTCCTCAATTGTAAATCGCTTTGTAAAAGCGTCTGTTAAATGTAAATGTAACTGTTCCCGCATGCCTATTTGAAGAAAAAGGGTAGTGAACGCTTGTCTATTAACCATTGTTGGTCAATTTAAAAATGTAAAAAAGTATACTGTAGAAGACAAAAAATTTAAAATTGTTAATATTTTTATACACTTTCATTAACATAAATTTCTGTACCAGCATCAATCATGTACATTCAAAATACATTCACTTTAAGGATTTTAACTCAGTTTGTTTTGTTTAAATAATGCTGATTTAGTTTTTTTTAATGACAAAAACAATTCAATTTATTATTTTCTATATACTAAATGCTATGATCAGAAACAACATTCAGCTTCATCATGATTATTTTTGTGCAAAGTTACCTGAAAATCAAAACTATACTTGCAACTATACTTGCACGCATGCACATTTCTCAGTATATGCAATATAAAAAACTCTGTTGTCCATATCAACACAGTTATTTTGTCCTACATTGTTCAAAAGCAGAAAAATAAGCATGTATTTGCTTTATAAGCCAACATAAAAAATTGCTGAAATATTACAGATTTAATAAATTGTTTTAAAATGCCTTCAATGGAAGTCTTTAACAAAGAATCTGACATTTTGCATGGATTTAGTTGGAAGATATAAAGTTCAGTTTTAAAATATATGCTATTTGCATGAACAGCTAAAATTATTACAAGAAAAAAAGTGAAAATAAATAACTTTTAGGATGTACACTGGTTAAATTTGAGTGTGTACCTCTCGCAAAACTATTGTATAATTTAGAATAGAGCACACCTTATATCAACATTTATCATTTGCCAGAACAGTGAAACATGCGCTCTTTATGATTTCATAGAAAACAACTACAGCACATCAAGTTTTGAACTAACAATAACAGAATATAGAATTTTGAGGGTGAACTATCACATTAAAACACTCAATCACACACATAAACACTGACACATGCACATGCATATGCATTCGCTCACTCACTCATCGTTCTTCCCTCTCTGTCTCTCCACCACACATCATCTTTCAGACATTACATAGAGCTGCTAAAGTTCAAAAATGGTCTCATTCTCCCTGCGTTGTAATTCAGGATATCTCTGGTTCTTTTCACTTCCATAATTGATGTTTCTTATTGGCAAAGTCCCCCTCATTACCACACCAAATAAAAACAGAAAATAGTGATGTTTATTGTGTTTACTGATGCGTTTAAAGTCTTGTTCTGAGGAGAACGTACCAAATCATTGCCCAAGTCTTGATGGCAAACAGACTTTTAGTAAGTTGATGGTTCTGCGTCTTTCCCAACTCTTGATGCAGTTCTTTCCATTTCATTTATTCATCAATGTTGCAAAAAAAAAAAAAATCCATTTCAGCTGGTGCAGCCTTTCTTGTTTTAGTTGACAGTTTAATCTCATATTTTTGACAGTATAGAAGTGCATACTGCCAATGGTTTTTCAATGTGAACTCACAATTCATGCCATACGTCATTACTCAACTTGACACAAAATTTCGATGCCATTCAGTGACCTTTGATCTTTGTCTCTTTGAATAGATGCCTATGCCGTTGTGTCGTTCCTGCATCAGAGTCAGAAGACGGTGACTGTTCGAAACACACTCAACCCCACCTGGGACCAGACCCTCATTTTCTACGAAGTGGAAATTTTTGGAGACCATCTTGTGACTGAGAGGAGCCCTCCAAACATTGTGGTGGAGCTGTACGATCAGGACACCTACGTGCGTTTTACGTTGTGTTGGTATCTGTTGTTTTATAAACGACTGTGCTTAATGTCAGGTCTTTTTCGTGTAGCCAGATGTGAAGTCTGGTGTCTTTTACAGTTTGTTCAATACCTGCCAACATTGTCAGGGAGAGATTATTTGATGAATATCAAAGTCACTTTATAGCAAGTCTGTTTCTGAGCAGTCGTATTTATTAATGTATAATTCCATATATTAAAACTATTATAATTGTCGAGTGAAACAAATCTACACAAATTACAATATTGATTTTTTTTGTTAGTCTTTTTGTGTAGCCAGATGTGAAGTCTGGTTTCTTTTACAGTTTGTTTTGTACCTGCCAACATTGTCAGGGAGAGATTATTTGATAACTATCAAAGTCACTTTATAGCAAGTCTGTTTCTGAGCAGTCGTATTTATTAATGTATAATCCCATATATTAAAACTATTATAATTGTTGATTGAACTAAATCTAAACAAATATAAATGTAGACATTTTAACATATATTAACTAGTGCTGGGCAAAGATTAAAACATTTTTAATCTTCTAAAATAAAAGTTTGTTTTGACATAATATTTGTGTGTGTTTTATATGTACATTAATTATGTATATGTGATACACACACATACATAGAAACAAAACTATATGAAACAATTTTGTTAAATTTATAATTGGTATCATATACATATATAATTTATATCTAAATTCATTCATTCATTTTCTTTTCGGCTTAGTCCCTTTATTAATCTGGAGTCGCCACAGCGGAATGAACCGCCAACTTATCCAGCATATGTTTTACGCAGAGGATGCCCTTCCAGCTGCAACCCATCACTAGGAAACATCCACACACACATTCACACTCATACACTACGAACTATTTAGCTTACCCAATTCACCCATACCACATGTCTTTGGACTGTGGAGGAAACCAGAGCACCCGGAGGAAACCCACACGAACACAGGGAGAACATGCAAACTCCACACAGAAACGGCAACTGACCCAGCCGAGGCTCGAACCAGCGATCTTCTTTTTGTGTAATAAATAAATAAATATTTATTTATTTATATATAAATAATTTATACACACACTTAAATTATGTCAAGACAAACTTTTATTTTGGATGTGATTAATTGTGATGAATTTTTGAGCAGGACTAAAAATAACATCAATATAAATTATAAAAATAAAAAATCTTCAATTATGTTTTGGTTGTAAATTGCTATTAAAAACTAGAGTATTTGTAAAAAAAAAATGTAAACGTCAATAACAAAGTTGGTAAAATTCAATGAAACTAAATGAAAAATAGATTGATGTATAAACACTTACCATTAACAGTATATAAATAATTCTAAAAAAAAAAACACTGAATACAACTGAAAACAGCAGTTTTGCTCAAATTCTCAATTTTCAAGTTTGCTTTCTTCGACTTGAAGCAACACCTAGCACGATCCTGGAAAATATTTGACAAAAACCCACTTAGAAACAGTAAGACTATTCTGTTAATCTAGTTTAAAATACATTGTCAAATAGGCTTGTCTTTGAAACGGAAAAGCTCAAGGTATTTGACCTCCGCAGGGAGCTGATGAGTTCATGGGCCGCTGTGTTTGCCAACCATCAATGGCATCTTCCCCTCGCCTCGCCTGGTATCCCATCCAAAAAGCTGGGAATTCTGCAGGAGATCTGCTTGCTGCATTTGAACTGATCCGCAGAGATAAAGTAAGAGTCATCTCAATTATTAACATCAACACACAGTCATTATGAAACCCTTTATTTTCCTGTTAAACAGTATTCAGTTCTCCCTGTCAATGGTACAGTCTACTATGAAACTAGGCCTTAAAGGTCACTACCTTTTATAATAGGGCTGCGTGAATTGGAAAAATCTTACATTGCGATATTTTGTTATTCTGCCATATATGTTTCGATATGAATAGACTTTGACCTGAATTTTTCTCTATTTGAAAATAATTTATACTTTTAGATTGATTGGGATGATTCTGCAGAGAAGTGCATCTGCATAAAATATAATAAAAAATCTACTCTACCTGACAAAAGTCTTGTTGCCTATCCAACTTTTGTGTTATTCAACAAATAATAACTTGACTTCTAGTTGATCATTTGGTATTAAACGTGTCTTATATGAAAGGCAAAGGCCTCTTGATTATGCTTTATATTTAAAGTCTGACTTTGCTTAGACAAAAGTCTTGTCGCTTAACAGAAATTATGTACAGTATATAATATAAAGTGATGAAAAAAAGAATGAATATTGTGTATGACTCCCTGCAATAAATAACTTCTTAATAAAGTCATCTGGAATGGCAAAGAAAGCGTTCTTGCAGGACTCCCAGAGTTCATCAAGATTCTTTGGATTCATCTTCAATGTCTCCTCCTTCATCTTACCCCAGACATGCTCAATAATGTTTATGTCTGGTTACTGGGCTGGCCGATGCTGGAGCACCTTGACCTTCTTTGCTTTCAAGAACTTTGAAAGGGAGGCTGAATATGAGGAGTGCTATTCTGCTGAAGAACTTGCCCTCTCCTGTGGTTTGTAATGTAATGGGCAACACAAATGTCTTGATACCTCAGGCTGTTGATGTGACCATCCACCCTGCAGATCTCTCAAATGCCCCCATACTAAATCTAACAAACCATGATTTTTCCTTTACCAGACATGACCGATTTCTGTGAGAATCTTGGGTCCATGCTGGTTCCAATAGGTCTTCTGCAGTGCTTGTGATGATTGGGATGCAGTTTAACAGATGATTCATCTGATAAATCTTCCTTCTGCCACTTTTTCGAATGATTAACTAGAAGTCAAGTTATTATTTTTTGCTTGTACAACTGGGATCAACGACAATACTTTTGTCAGGTAGTGTACAAGCATAGATGAATACAATAAAAAAAAGACACAATTGAAATAAACTGTGTTTTATCATTTTCCAAGTCTAACAGTATTCAGGTACAGTAATTAATTAATAAAAATAAGAATTAATCGTTATTAATGGTTACAAACGATACAATTTTTTATGCCTAAATAGTTTTAAAAATTATTTTACATTCACTGGCCTCAAAAACACATGCAAATGATCAATTCTAATGCAAACTCAACATTGCAAATCCTTAAATGTGACTATTGCGAATGATCACATTGCAATATTGATGCTGAAACAATACTGTGCAGCCCTATATTATAATTACAGAAACCTCTATGATGATCCTGTGGAATTGTAATTCAGCTGTTGTCTGCAGCACCTCTGTTGAAAGAGATGCTTTTGTTATGAGTTTAACCCACAAGTGTTTACATGGCACATATCACAGCTTCTCCAGCACCGCAGAGGAAGTTTAGTGGCTTCCTCGCCCACATGGCTGTATTTGTATGCATAGCGCCTGACGACATATGATTTAAAACTTCAAACCGCTTGTGTAGTGAGTCTGTGTGCACATCGATGTGTGAAATAATGTGTTCATTTCATTCTTTCCCCGCAGCCTGCAGTTCATCACATCCCGGGTCAAGAGGTTAGTCATATTTCTTTTAGGCGTCCAGCCTTTTTGTACATGCATAAACACACATACACGCTTCCTGTTCTCCACCAAATCACTGCTGCTCCCTGTTTACTCAGTCAGGCACAACTGAGTAATTGGATAGAGCTGCTGTAAATGATATAAACATCAGTGTATCTGAAGCCGTTTCACTGTTTGGAGACTGGCATTTTCAGTTCAGTCGAACGACCCTGTCTGGCCAATGCAGACAGCAAAGCAGACTGATTGGAGATGCCAGTGGAGTTTAAGAGTGCCAGAGGCTCCACCCAGTCCAGACCTGTCCAGCTGGCATCTGTTAGAGTGGGATAATCACAGGGAAATTGAATTAAAGCGAGGCCTTAGAGAACAGTCAAACCACCCACCCACGCGCACACACAAACAAATGCCCACACTGTACCACTTTATTTATTTGATTTTGAAAGTCTTCTTTCTTCTTCCCCCCAGGGAGATATAATACCACCCTCACATATCATGGATGAGGTAAGTGTTGGTAGAGTTGGTTCAGCGAAAAGACCATTCATCTTATTTGCAATTGTCTCAGAGCATCTCTTTCCTGTTCCATTGTTAATTTCTCCTTCTCTGTTTATTTTGGGAATCTTCAAGCTTGTGCTTCCAGGGTTCCTCTCTGAGAATCAACAGCAATGGGTACAATTCAGCACACACACACACACACACACACACACACACACACACACACACACACACACACACACACACAAATATATCTCATGCACTTTTTGTTCCATTTACTTCCTAATGCATGTGAACGCAAGAAAAAAAAAAAAACAAGCTTCTTGGTGTTCTTGTGTGAAGACATGTGGGCAATAGACAGTGATTAGAAAAATTAAAACCTCAGTTTATTTTCTCCATTGGAATATTAACCATAACTAATCACAAATATACCTGCTGTGAGCTCTGAAGTTTTTAATCAATCGTGTATTTTTTTTATTAAGCCCTCAGCTTGCATTAATGCACAGCTAGTGTTTTCCAGCCACCGATAAACTTCTGGCGAAAGGTTGATATGAATATTTAAAATTTCATAAGGTTTTTTTTACAGCATCGATGTTGGTATGTAATTAAGGTATAATCATTTAAATAGACGTAAGCATTCATTTAGTTGTTCAGGTGTAAAACGTGATGAAAGACACAAGCACTGTCAGGGGAAGCAGGTGAATGCAGAAATTCTATTGAAAATACTGCTCTGGGGGAGAAGATAAAGTCGAGGGCAGAGAGGGGGGTCAAGGATCCACGATTAAGACAGTTAAACAACTGGTTTCTTCTCATATTAGAAAGTTTATATGTTTTATTGCATGACAATTCTCCTGGTCTTGCCTCTCAAAGTTCCATAACAGTTATCAGACCCCCCCCCCCCCCCATAACAGTGGGGCCTAATATTATGGAGAGATATAACAAATCCTTACATAAGCAATCTTTTTTTACTTTAAAGGATGGTTGGTTTGGTTATTTTAATAATTGGTTTGCTCATGGCTTATAGCCTAACATTTTCAATTGATTATAACAGGGGTGACCAATCCGGTTCTTGGAAATCTACCTTCCAGTAAAGTTCAGCTCCAAACCTGATCAAACACCAACTAAAGCCGCGGTCACACTGCACTTTTCTTCCCATAGACTTCCATTCATACGCAATGCGAATGCGGCAGACCGGAAACGCAAGCTCATGCGACAAGTTTTGCAGTTCGCTGCATTTCAAAGTTCAAGCTTGGTGAACTCTGACCTGCAAAATCGCATCATGTGACAGCGTGAGACCAATAGAAGGTCAAAACATGACCTCTCTGGACAGAAATTTTAAATATGGACCAATCGCTTGCTTTTTTTATTGTCTAATCATCTTGTTTAATCCTGCCCTTTTTCACAGCGCCGTATGACAGAATTTCGCTTGCTCAAACTCTCTTGTGTCCGCGGCATGAGTAGGATCTGAAAGAGAACTTGGTAATTAAAGACAGGTGCATTTGATCAAGATTGTAGCTGAACTCTGCAGGAAGGTGGATCTCCAGGAACAGGATTGGGAGCCCCTGGTTTATAATAATCCATATTGAAAACTAAATCGGAAAAATACTTCTAGAATCAGCACTACTGAAAAAGTGAATGGACACAAAGCACTATAAAATGTGAAGTAAATGTTTTTTTTTTTTTTAACATTTTGGATGTAATGTTGAATCCTATTTTTTAAAATATTCCACAGAATGCAAGGCCGTTTTTTCAACAACTATAGTGTCTGTACAACTTTTTGCGTGTCCAAATTTGATATGGGGGAGACACGGTGGCTCAGTGGTTAGCATTGTTGCCTCACAGCAAGAAGGTCACTGGTTCCAGTCCCGGCTGGGTCAGTTGGCATTTCTGTGTGGAGTTTGCATGTTCTCCCTGTGTTCAAGTGGGTTTCCTCTGGGTGCTCTGGTTTCCCCCACAGTCCAAAGACATGCAGTACAGAATTGAATTGAATTGAATTTGAGAATTTATTAAACTGAATTGACCGTAGTGTATGAGTGTGAATGAGTGTGTATGGATGCTTCCCAGTACTGGGTTGCAGCTGGAAGGGCATCCGCTGTGTAAAACATGCTGGATAAGTTGGCGGTTTACTCCGCTGTGTTGACCCCTGATAAATAAAGGGACTAAGCCGAAAGAAAATAAATGAAATAATGAATTTTATGATTGCAACCTGGCTGTATATTGCAGTCAATTCACATGTCAGCAACAAACATGGGCCAACAGCAACAGACACATCATTAGGTCTTTTTGGATTATTCATTACTTCATTGTTTGATGTTGTCATTAGTTGTCGTTTATTTATTTTTGCACTTTCAGTCTGTACTTGTTAGATTGCGGATTGTCTTTGTTCATTCTTGCAGTGTGAATTGGCTGTAATAAAACATAATACAAGGCCATGTGGTTCCACCACACTAAACCAGAACTACTGTAAGTCTTACAAAAATCCTCACAATCTTCCTAGTGAAAAACACAACTCAATACGGAAGACACTGAGCTTGAACCAGTATAATTACTGTAGCTCCAAAAATGTCATTCCCACTGGTTTTCATTAGGCTTGTAGACATGGGGTGTTAGATCAAGATTGTTTTTACTTTATTCCTGGTGGGTAGATTCATCCAGCACTCTGTGTGCTTCTATGCACCTCCTTAATTTTTATGTGGCCTGCCAAGGACGAGATCTTGTGGGAGGTGACTTGGAAATTGAGAGCCCCGATTCGGCTTTATTCCATCTCTCCTATCTACACCATTCAGCTGCATCTGCACAAAGATTTGTATTGTTCTTTAGTGGCATTTAAAAAAAAAGACACAAAGTGATGGGCTAATGGTGGAACTGACGTGCTGCTATTAGACCGCATAATAACTGCTCTTCATTAGATACAGACACACTAGGGATATAAACACTGTATTAGTGCATTTGCTATGTGTCGCCAATAATAAAGGAAACATTGGCAATGCATTGCTAATATGGCACTTAACATGAATGTTCAAGGTCTTTTCCTTATACCCTGTACTTCACCTTTCTGTCTTTGTTTTGCTGGAAATAACACCATGATATTATTAAGATTTATCGATGCGTCAATATTAAATGACCAATATTAAAATTCTATACAGTTTTATTATTGCTATTTCAATTAAAGGTTAAACAAATATTAACTTGACTTCTAGTTGATCATTTGGAAAAGTGTCAGAAGGTAGATTTTTCAGATGAATCATCTGTTGAACTGCATCCCAATCATTACAAATACTGCAGAAGATCTATTGGAACTCGCATGGACCCAAGATTCTCACAGAAATCAGTCAAGTTTGGTAAAGGAAAAACCACGGTTTGGGGTTACGTTTAGTATGGCGGCATGCGATAAATCTGCAGAGTGGATGGCAACATCAACAACCTGAGGTATCAAGACATTTGTGCTGCCCATTACATTACAAACTACTGGAGAGGGCAAATTCTTCAGCAACATAGCACTCCTTGTCATACTTCAGCCTCCACATCAAAGTTCCGGAAAGCAAAGAAGGTCAAGGTGCTTCAAGATTGGCTAGCCCAGTCACCAGACATAAACATTATTGCGCAAGGTTGGGGTAAGATGGAGGAGGCATTGAAGATCCAAAGTATCTTGATGAACTCTGGGAGTCCTGCAAGAACGCTTTCTTTGTCATTCCAGATGACTTTATTAATAAGTTATCTGAGTCATTGCAGAGATGTATGGATGCAGTCCTCCAAGCTCATGGGAGTCATACACAATATTAATTATTTTTCCACTGCACCATGACTTTATATTCTATACTATACATTATTTCTGTTAAATGACAAGACTTTTGTCTAAGCAAAGTCAGACCTTACTGTCCTAATTAAATAATTAAAAATCAAGGCATGATCATATTTTATTTTGGCAAAATAAGTATAATCTAAAGGCCTTTGCATTTCATATAAGCCACTTCTGATACTAAATGATCAACTAGAAGTCAAGTTATTATTTGTTGTTCCTAAAACTTGGATAGGCAACAAGACTTTTGTCAGGTAGTGTACAGTATGTTGCTGATGGAAAATGCAAATAAATTAATTTTGCATCATATTAACATTTGAATAGGTTTTGTTCAACCTTTAAATGCAGTAATTTTAAAATATTATGATTGTATTTAAAGGCTTGTGCATGTTGAATTAGTGTAATTATTGGGAATTGTCTCATTTTTGGATAGATTAGCTATTTAAAGGTGTGTCTGTTTTTATGACGCTCTTTTAAATCCTTGCCTTCACTTCATGAAGTTAGACATTACATAAGCTAATTCTCCATGACTGAAACATATCTCCAAAGCACAGAGCACTATTGTATTCAACAGTAGTGCCATTCATTGAACAATTGCACTGGCACTATGCAGTCCAGGCTAAACATTGTGTGCATGTGCGTGTGCTGTGGTGCGATTGCTAACTTTGATTGGCATGTGAAGTTATGATCTTTGACTTTTTGTTGATGCT
Organism: Danio kyathit; assembly: GCA_903798195.1. NCBI lineage: Eukaryota > Metazoa > Chordata > Actinopteri > Cypriniformes > Danionidae > Danio > Danio kyathit. The sequence continues at coordinate 30,926,077 of LR812525.1, read as the reverse complement.
ATTAGTAACCAATTCCTTGTTTGTTTTCACACCCGTTTTTGAATTTGGGAGTGTCATGCAAATGTTGTGCTTATAGAGAAGAAAGAACAGTGTTTGTGTGGTTTGGTCTAAATGTACAATGGGTCCTTTGCAGTTATGGGAAGCAGAATGTATTTTCACACATCTTTTCTTAATAAAAAAGAGAGAATTTGTACACACTTGAACATTTAGGTTATGCACTAGTTAACATAAACTATTGACAATATTTTTAAAGCATTTATTAGCCTTTTATGGTGTTAATTAATAAATAATTGTTTGCGTTTGCTCATTAATGCACAAGAAAGTTTTTATTAAAACAGTTTTGCAAACACGTTTTATACCATTTCAAATATATTTTGTTGTGCATGCTATATAAGTGCACATTGTTTACCCATAGTGTTTACATGGTCATAATACAGCAAGTAATACAACAAGCATTTAGTTGGGGGAGTGTCTTTTGTCTCTCCAGGTGTGAATTATTCATGCCCATTGTCACTCCCATGCAAACAGTATTCTGATCCAAAACAGACTTTGCAAAATGTATATCATTGTAATACTTTCTTTGAATGAGAGAACAAAATAATTTTCACATAATTGCGAAGTAAATATTCTAACCTACAAGACTAGTTACTCAAAAGTCTTGTTCAGGCAAATTCAGTGAGTTTTTTGGACATTTCAGCAACATTTTTTTTTGCAAAATCTACTAACCATGAATACTATTTAATGTCTAAATAAAAGCAAGCATGTGCATCAATATTTCTCACATACTATTGTAGCACAGTTTGTGTTGTATACAAAAAAATACATGTTGGCCAATACTACAGTATGTAATAAATAAGTAGCTGAAATAAGCACAAATGTCAGGGCATGTCAAAACATGAAAATCACCCCAGAGGGTTAACTAATGTTAACATTAACACATTTTTATTTAAAAAATTATTGGTGGGTGATGTATAAACATAAAGATAAAAACATTTCGTTAAAGTATTGTTAATTGTTTTTTGTGTTAACCAATGTGGTGAACTAACTGTAAGTGAAACCTTTTTGTACAGTGTTTTTTATTTTATTTTATTTGTTTTTTTTTTTTACAGTTTTTTAAATTTATTTTTTATTTCTTTAAGCTTCAACTTACATAAATTAATTGCCAGTGGAACATTTCTACCGTTTTGGTTTTATTTTTTAAATAAAGCAGCTAAATTTAATTTCAATCCTCAAATCTATTTTGCATGAAGAAACAACTTCATCTTCAACTCAAACTCTGTGAATATCTAGGTTTTCCCTCATCAATGTGGAATATTTTGTCAATGTTTAATCAGAGGGCAACACTCGTTTTTGACAAAAAGGATAGTGTTTAAAAATATTTTTACACATTAAAAGTACCTGCATAAAGTTTTTTTTAGCAAGATAGTATTCATAAAAGTTAAAGCAGCATGGTGTTGTGTGTGTTTCTAGTTTATCGCCCCCCCCCCCCCCATTTTTTTTTTCTAATGTTGGGGTAATTTTAGAAAGTCACCAAACTTCAAGATAAAAAAAAAAAAATCATTGTTTATGTTTTTTTTTTTAATTGTACCGGGTCATTTTTGACCCTTAAGTCAACAGGAGGGTTAAATTAACAAATAGGTTTAGTAATATTTTAAAATAATGATTTATTTGCTAAAACACCTACTAACAATGAAAAAACAAAAACAACTAATAGTTAATCTCGCCATTCACATAAACAGACTAGATCAGATGTTATCATTAGCTATTGCACTGTGAACTAACATAAGAAGAAACATTTGTGTTAAATAAGATTAGCAAAGATCAATAAATGCTGTAAAATGACTAATTACTAATTAAATTAACAATGCCACAAATGAGATGTTATTTTAAAGTCTTACCAAATTATTTAAGTTGTATTTAGATAATGGTAAAAATATTTTCCTTTGTTTTGTCTTTCATTCTTAGCCAGAGGACTCTGATTTGCCCTATCCACCACCACAGAGGGAACCAAACGTCTACATGGTGCCACAGGGGATAAAACCTGTCCTACAGCGCACTGCTATTGAGGTGAGTCCAAATCTAAACCCCAGTTAATCTTATTATTATGGAGTGTTTGGTCCATACAAAACCTCATTGCACCTAATGTGACCTTTTAACCTTGAAACTCTTAGATACTGGCATGGGGTCTGCGTAACCTGAAGAGTTTCCAGCTGGCCAGTGTCACGTCTCCCAGTCTTCAGGTGGAATGTGGTGGATCTGTGGTTCAGTCGTGCGTCATTCGAAATACTAAGAAGAACCCTAATTTTGACGTCAACACCTTGTTCATTGATGTCGTAAGCTCCAGATCTTGCTTTTGTTCATGTTTACCAACACAGTTTTAATAGGCCAGATAGTTCAATGTGAGTTTGTCACGGACGAATGCAAAAATCCTTTGTAACAATCAGTGGTTAATAGTAAATACAGTTGACCTTTGGCTAAGCCCTCTTCAGAAGTTTCTTTGTGAAGATATCAAATGTGTTGTTACAGCATGCCGCTAACCAGTTGTGACAGACTTATATACAATGTGGTCATGGTGTCCTTCGCTTGGTGGATGTTTCATGAGTGATGACTGGCACAGTTAACAATGTTCCCCAGCAATGAGCGTCAGTTCTTAATTCTAAAGCGTAAGATAGTCTGGATTCGGTTCCAGTACTCATCTACGACTGGGAGGCATCGCGTGGAAAGAATGCTGAAAGACTGGGAAAGTTATTTGCACTGTCAGTCCTGGTCAGTCCTGTGTCATGTTTGCCTCAGTTTAGGGTGTGAAATACTTT